>CAJUYI010000635.1:28962-62693 GCA_910591695.1 Galerucella pusilla | reverse complement strand
TTGATCAACCGGGTTTGGGCCTGGGTTTTCTTGTTTTTTTTAGTTTTTTCTTCCTTATTTTCTGATATTTACATATTATTTACTTCAATATTGTTATGTTTCTACTAAATTTGACAACGTTGGTGACGAGTCGGTTAAATAAGCTCTCGTACGTAGATACTCGTTATGTCATCAGTAATTTTTGGTTGGGCGCGAATTTTAAACTAATGGCATTTTTATTCAAATAATTTTATCTTGGTGGGTAATTTCAAGCTGCAAATATGTTGAAGACAACTGGGTATAAAAAATTGTTTTTGTTGAACTCTTATCCCTGAATTCTCAAAATATTTGTATTTGTCCATTATTGACCTAGGTTAATAATGGAAAATTATTAACCACTAATAGAGAAATTCAACTTCTCAGTTGGCTGGAAGAAGCAATAATAATTGTCAACTTCACAGATAGTAGTGAAAAAAATAATATTGCTAAGGAATGAAAATATTCCAGTTGTTTGACTGGTAGATTGCTGTTAGCAAAGTGGCAAAAAGCGGTGTAGAAGAACAACAATTCCTGTAAATTACTGGTCATAGCATTCGAAATTCTATAAAACCATACTCATATCTTCAACAAGAACACCCAAAATATCATATATTTTATTAATTGTTCCGTCACTAGCTGACTTTTAATGAATAAATGTTTCGTTGGGCTGTTTTAAATTTTTCTTAAAAAAAAATTTTTGCCTCAACCTTCGGCTTCGGGCTGTAACCAATTTTCGATTGCCATGAAAATATCTCGTTTATTATTAGTGTCCTAAGGATATTACTTCTGAAAAGATGAGTAAAAAAATTGACAACATGCCATCTTTCATGATTATCGCACAAGATGATTCAAATTATTCATCAAAATAAAAATGTATAAATAGACGTCATTACTATTGTAGCGTCTCTGTGCTAAATTTGAATTGTATTTTCAAAAAGTTCAAACATCTGATTCCAGCTCTTTTCAGGATAGACTTAACACCAAATGCTAAAAGCTGTTGCTCTCTCTTTTTAGTAATAGCTTAAAGTGTGCTTTCTAACACAGTAAGAACCTCCTACCTTAAATTTTTTTAATGCCATGGTGAAACAAGCTTATCTGTATATGCATAAACTCAGAGGTTCGTTGAAAAATATTACCAAGGTCTGTGGTGACTTTTTTTCGTTCATAAAAAAATCTTTTAGAGCATCGTATAATTTTAAAACTCTTTCCACTGGTGACATAATAGAAAGCCAGCGCGTTTTAGAATGAGGCAAAAAATTAGAATAGATAGATAGTTTATTGTGCAAAAGGTAAATCTTTTCACAAGGGTTCGGTAAAAAATTTCAACAAAGGAATTAACATAATTTGAAATAAATTTTGACACAAATATTGCGTAAATTATTGTTAAAGCCCACTATACTTTTATCAAGTTTTCTGAAAGTTTCCTCGGAATATAACACGTAAAACTTCATTTAATCTAGTTTTTTGTACTGTTTGGGCTTTCCATTAGTGAAATGTGTTCGACTATATCGAGCTCTATTTATTTTGGAAGTTCACGAAAACACATGTAGGGAATGTTTTTTATTCTTTCCCATTTCCAAACCTCAATACGACGGTTTCAACACTTAACTTCCGGATTTATTGTTTACGTTTCTTTGAAAATTAAAAAGAACGCGCGATTAATATCATCTATCGTTCAAATGTATTATATCCTTATTTACATTGCTTTTTTCTCACACTTTCAGGTGAAATTGCCAAACTATGCTTAACACTGAAAAAACATTTTTGAGGGTAGCCCACATTTATAATTAATATTAAAATTAAAATGGCGCAAAAGTGCACAATTCTATTATCCAGGAAGTAATTAATTTACATGGATTTTTGATAATGGTGCACTTTTGACTAATATAGGTAGTTACTTTGTGCCCTAAGGTGCAAGGCATGTGACGCTACTGTAGCGTACCTATACGAATTTTGACAATTCTTTTTAACGTTTGGATTTTTTAATCCTCTCTTTTTGGGTAATTCTTTCACTCACTCATTCCACGTCTTCATGGGTCTTCCTCTTTACTTTTTAGACTTGTCTTCCATATCCTTGCTTCAGTTGTTTCACATAATATAGGCTCTGTATTTAGTTCTTTTTTAAATGATTCTCAGTTCTTCTCAGATATTTCATATTCAGAGCCTGTATTTTGCTCTTCGGTTGTTTTGGTTACTTCCAGTGCTCACTTCTATAAGTTTTAATTGGCATGCACGGCATGCAGACTGATTTGTTTGCTGACATTTTGTTTTATCACTTACTCCCTTTGGATTAATAAATGGTCTGTTCAAAGTTTATCAAGGATCTATGTTATGTCGGTTGTTCTTTTCGTTTTCCTCCTATTTTTTGGTAATTTTTTTTCCTGTGACCATTACCTCTATTGTATTTGTATATATTTATTTCCTCATTCATTTATTTATTTCTCTTTGTTTAATTAATTGTTGTTTCGTTGTTTTGTAGATAGAAGGGGGGAAAAGTAATTCAAGTTTTTGTTGGTACACCCAGTAGGTAACATAAACATCTATTTAATATGAGTTGATTACGTTTAATTTGAAAATATCCGTTACAAAATCATTAAATCTAAATTTTAAACGTTCTGTCTAACTGAATACACCGATTAAACTTGGTCTTAACACACAGACGCTGGTAGTTACCGAATAAATAATAATAAACAGCAAACTTTTCTGTTTATCTCGTTTTCTCTTTAAAATTTATGGATCATTATAACCTGTCGTGATTTTCATACTTACCTGCTTTGCAGAGATTCGGCGGTTTTCTTGAACATTTGGAATAATCTATGAATTTAGATCAGTGGCGTACATTCCAATTATTTAGGAGAACTGCTTTAATTGCAATATCTTTCAATGAACTTGTAAATTTAACCTTCATATTTTAAGATATATAATATTCAATGTTGAATACATCACGGAAAACGGAAACATATGGTTGAAGCCAATACCACACGAGTCTACCTTACGTGGTCATATGGATGAGAAGTGTACTTTCAGTCATAAAATACTTCAACCTAGAATTGTAACTCTTATGTTGTCAGCAGTGACTGCTGTTTTAACTGCCATCTGAAGTTTGGCCGCAGGAACTATAAAATTCAGCGGGAATTTTAAATATCAAGTTGATGGAGAATTTTATCCTCTTAATAAATAAATCGACCGTTTACCTAAAGGACACAAAATTCAGCTGCTTATAAACATATATAAATATTATAACTGATAATAATTCGCCAAATCTTGCAGAGCTGTACATAAGAGAATATTTGGCAAACTCTTGTTGATGCAAGATTTGGTGAAATACTGTCAGTTATAATTTATATGTTTTCATAAAAGCTGCATTTTGTGTTCTTTTGGTAAAAAGCCAATTTATTTTTAAAAAACTTGTGCAGCAAAGTAAGAATTAAAGCAACATAATGCAACATTTTTGCAGAAGGTAAAGTTTGCAATATATAATTTGTTTTTCTAGGAAAAAGTATTGAACGACGAATACTTTAAATAAAGAGACTTTGAGAAATTAAATATTTATTTAGTGATAATAACAACATTTTTAACACACATACCCATACATAACACACAACATACTACCAGTTACTATAACAAGTCACTGATACTACATAACTGGATTATTTCCCAACATTCTGCTATTTTTATTCCTAAAATATAAGTGAGATTTTTTTTATCCATGTTGTCTGGCATCTAGTTCTAAATAATTTAACAAGGAGGGTTACGTATGAAGTACCCATACTCATTTCTATAGTATCTTCGCCTTTGAAAGCGTATTAGCACAAAATTTGATATGAGGTCTGTTCGTAGAGCAGTCACAAACGGTTGGAAACTGGACGACTCATGCGCAGTGAATAAAAATCGTCGACAAAAAGACTCTGCGCATGAGTCGTCCAGTTTCCAACCGTTTGTGACTGCTCTACGAACAGACCTATGGCTACTTTCATTATTGGATCAACAAATGTGAAAATTTTATATCATCTCTTCTTGAAATAGTATTAGGTAACTTTTTTACACCATAAAATGAAAATCCTGATTATTAATTAACATATAGACTTGCACCTAATATTAAATTTAGGTAATTACCTGGAATGAATAAAGTGAGAACAGCTATTCTTTCCAGCCTCTTTTTCCTGGTACTTTACAGTCATCACTAAAGTGTCGTAACACAAACACGGAAATTTTGGTATATTTGTTTTGAAGGCATGCAGTGTAACTTCACATTATTAATATTTCTCAGCCAGGAGTCAAATACTTCTGGTTCACGTTTTGGAAACCGATGTTAAGCACTCGTTTTGTCTCAGCAATACGGAACACAACAAAGTTTTTAAGTGGTTTGCTTATTTTTCCTTCCATTTTGACATCTTGACATTACGATTGTTGATAATCAGTGCCCTCTGCAGTTTGGCCGCATCATAACTTAAAACATTCTCTCCAATCCCAGTTACAATTCTAGGTTGAAGTATTTTATGCTTTCAGTAGAGCATTGTATCTTAAGAATGGAACAATTTTCAATGCGTGCGCAGTTAAATTTACCCCTGCTCTTGGTGCTCTAAGTTCCATATACAGACTGGTGCAGAAATTTCAACAGGGATCAGTTTAGTGTAGATGCTGGAAAGAACAACGATTCCGCACCAGGTTTCACAGCAGAGAGGTAGGTATAGAAAATACAATTTCAATAAGCTTATCTAAAGTCAAAATTTACAATCGGAGGTGACGGCGAATCGCTAGCGCTTGGAAAAGGTTAAAAGATAGGAAAGAGCATACTGTTCAGTTTCCATTTTCAGTGTTAGCCAAGCTACAATTAGACCACTCGATGCCATTCATTATACCGGAACTCTGTCCATATTGAAGTTGGTGGTATCAAAGATTACAGAATTAAATATAAGATGTTTCACTCGTTTGAATTTATCGCGTAAAGCACCGATGCCGCTGGTGACAGTCTGGTGACTTGGATGGTACAGTACGTCGCTACGTCCTTACTTGCATTTAATTTGGCATATTATAAGGGACGTCGCCCGTTGAGCGCTGTTATTTTAGAACGGTGTTTATAATTGGTTGCTCGTGTTTTATATTTATATTGTATAGATTTTTTAAATTCATTAATTAATTCTTGAAATGAGCAAAAAATCATATTGATATTTTTTTCTTTAATAGCAAAGCTTAAACACTATATATTTGGTAATATTTGCTAATACAAAATTACGGATTTATTTTTATAATAAGGATATTATATAAACAAGTATATTAAGCAAGAAAACATAAAAAATTAACAGACTAATGAGAAAAATATAAAGCATGAAGTTGGGATTGTTTGCATTTTTTTGGAAATTTTAGCTGATGTGTACTGAAATTACTTTACTGGCCTACGTTTGGAGCGCGGGAGTGTAAAGAAATTTTTTGATCATTTTGAAGGCACAAACTGTATGGATGACGTGAACGAAGTTCTTTTAACTATTGATTCTGAACTAACAAAAGAATGCCTAGAACAGTTCACTTTTCCTACAGTACCTAAAAATGTGCATTTAAAAGTGTTTACAACAGATTACCAAAATATATCAAGCCCAGAAAGAAAATGCTTTAGTGTATGTTACGGGGTATTTGTTAAAAAAAGTCTAATACAACATTCATGTGAAACATGCTTAAAATTTGCCCATTCGGCTGATAATTTAATAAACAGAGAAACTTTTTTCTGTAAACTAAAAGCTTACACGACAAAGAAGGATGAATTTAGTGGCTTATGTGTATCATCAAGGGACATTGTTGAGAACGTTATTGCGATGGAAAATATAGCTAACCAAAGGGGAATTGGTCAGTTTCTTTTGAACGAATTTACTAAATTTTCTTTTCATCATCCATGTAATCAATTTCCTTTCAAATATTATGCAAGTCTCTACACCAGAGTCCATATATATTTTAATCATAAATGTATATTGAAAGATTTGGAAGACAATAGATCAAATTTAGCACATAAACCAAACTTCAAACTTAGTATTTTACAACATTTATAATTTTTCCTGCAGCTGCTTCTCTTTTTACTGTTTTAACCTTGTCAATCCAAAAAATACGCGTTATTTAAAGATCAAAATTTAAGATTTAGTGGCCCTATTATTCTGGTGGCTAATGAGTATATTTAATTTAATTTGTGATAAATATCTGCTAGATGTATGTATGTGCGATTTTTTGGGGTGACATTCACTGAGACCTAAAAGATCTATTGTGCCCCCTTACTTCTACTCAGTTTCTGAGGAGAGTCTCAGAAACTAGTAGTTCCTTTAGTCCTATTTCCCGGAGGAATTTTAGGATGTCTGCAGGCTTCAACTTAGGCAAATGTTCCTCTTCTATCCAGTAATCTCCCAGGTACTGTGCTCTAGGATTCTGGAGTGCTGTGCAGTTGGAAAGTATGTGAATGGAGGTTTCTTCTTCCATTCCACAAAATCTGCATTCTTCTTCCTCCACTATTTTGAGCTTTTTCAGGTGCCCATTCAGGCGACAATGTCCCGTTAGGATCCCTGTCAAAACTCTTAGCGCAGTTTTACTTTGACTTATGCATTCTTTTGATCTCAACAGGTTGTAGTCACCCAGAAGAGTCTTTGATTGTATAAGTCCTACTAGATCTTTCCAATGGTCAGATCTTCTCTTTTTCTCGGCTTTACTTATTTCTTTCAATATTACATTGGGACTGATTCCGCAAAAGGGTTCGGGCCCCCAGAAAGGTATTTCAGTTCCCCTCTTTGCTAGTTCATCTGCTATTTCATTTCCTTCTATTCCAGTGTGTCCTGGAATCCATAGTAAGGTGACTATGTTGTTCTCGTCTAGTTCATTGAGTTTGTCTAGGCATTCCCACACCATTTTGCTCAGCTCAGCTCAGCTGGAAGGTACTTTAACGGAACAGTGCGAGCTAAGCTACAGGGTTTGACAGACGAAGTGCGGATTCTGTTACCTATTGGAGGATACTGCAGAACATATATTATATGACAGTGCGACCGGCAAGAAGACCTGGAGAATTCAATCTAAATTCAGAGGACCAATAGATCTGAAAAGGTCGCAGGGGGTCCAAATAACCACCTCATCAAATCTAATATGATGATAAAACTCAGCTGGTCTTCTAAAATATTTTTGCTATTTTTGCCGATTGTATAAATTTTAATGATAAACAAATAATACAAAATGCATATCTCTCCCAAACAATTCCAGAGAATTTCACATTTCTATTATGTTTACTTTGAAGAATGCTGTTCCTAATATTATTCTGTTTTAGAATAACTGATAACATTGTTTCAGTTATTTCTTTTAATCGTATCGTTTGAAATTGCGAGTTTTCTTTTATGAAACTTTGGTACCGACATGCTTGAGAACAAAGAGTGTTTAGTTTAACGGTTGGATACTAGTTTGGGTTGAATCGAAATAGTAGTCGAGTTAATGTTAGTCGTGGAGATAAAAAAAGAAATTGATGAATAATTATATAGGGTTGTCCAAAAAAAACCGGAATTTCCTTTTTTATTGATATTTTTTTTATTTATAGGTCGATTTTATTGATGTCGGTTTTGTTTAAAAGATAATTGATCAAGACACACTACTAATCTAATATTTCGCGTTTTGTTTAAAAAAAACAAAATGGCGGACACATGCAAACTTTACCAAACTTTAAAACTGACTGGAAATTTTTTGTTTCGCACTGTATATGTTTGCGAATTATTTTACGAAAGTTCAGACATTTGTGAATGTAACGAGAGGTCAAACATAGAAATCGGTCAAAAATTGTCTGATGTATGGCTCGAAAAAAACAAGTATGTTATTTTGTTGGACCAAAAATAAAACTACCGTTTGCCCTGAATGTCTATATTCTCATGACTCTGTAGTAATGTCATAAAAAAGAAGGGTCAAGTTTCTATAAAAATCAACAAATTATGAACTGGTAGTCCAGTGTTGCCGATGCATAAATGAAAGTTACCCGAACTTACTATTCAAATTATCAGAATTTGTCAAAATTACCAAAAGGACACATTGGTTATCTAAAAAAAGGTAGAACGTGTCGCGGGACACACGGTAGGAGCTTTAGTTCCTTTTAAGCAAAAATTATGTAATACATTTGAAGTTATAGATAAACGATTTGCATATTCTTTGGTGGTTGAGTAGTAAGCATACCAGACTCTCACGCGGTAGACCCGGGTTCGATTCCCCGCGAGGAAATTTTTTTTACTGTTATTCTGCTTGATATTAATAACGACAACAGGTATACGTTTGAAATATTTAGCAGAATATTCATTATTATAGATAATGGTACGGTACCCTTCATGAGGGAGTCCGACTGGCAACAGCATCGTATATTTAAAAAGGGAAACCGTAGCATTATACAAATTGGACATTCAAGAACTGTACGTTTACCACAAAAAAATTAGTGGAAACATAAAATTGAAACATAAAATAACATACTTGTTTTTTTCGAGCCATACATCAGACAATTTTTGACCGATTTCTATGTTTGACCTCTCGTTACATTCACAAATGTCTGAACTTTCGTAAAATAATTCGCAAACATATACAGTGCGAAACAAAAAATTTCCAGTCAGTTTTAAAGTTTGGTAAAGTTTGGATGTGTCCGCCATTTTGTTTATTTAAACAAAACGCGAAATATTAGATTAGTAGTGTGTCTTGATCAATTATCTTTTGAACAAAACCGACATCAATAAAATCGACCTATAAATAAAAAAAATATCAATAAAAAAAGAAATTCCGGTTTTTTTTGGACAACCCTATATATTCTATTCAGTGGAACTTTATTTTTTTTTTTTCGTTTTTACGAAATTCTGAGAACATTTTAATAAAAATTAAGCAGAAGGGAGAGATTTACGGGCACTATACACATGCAAGAATCTGTTTAATTGGTATTTAGATAATTTGCTACAAATTGATGAATTTTTTTTTTATTCTGTGTAGTCTGTCTATTGATGAATTCAAAGTTAAGAGTACTTCCGAAAAGTATGAATTATGTACCGGGTGATCAGTTAAGGGTAGCGAGCGGCCATATCTCATAAGATATTGGTCGTATAGAATCAGAAAAAAAAATTCATGATAAAAGTCGCCAAGAGAAATTGCTGGAAAGTATTTTCGAGTTTGTCAAAACGTCCGCACGTCCACTAGAGGGCGTGACAACCAAAACTAAGTGCCAGTTATGTAACGTAGTTAACCAATTGATCAACTGAACCAGGTTAATATGTTGACCATAGTCAAATCAATCAATCGTTGTACGAAAGATGTTCGTGTTGTGATCAGTTTTACCACAGTCAAATCAATATTTTTATGTTGGTTATCCGAATCTCTAGTAACATTCGAGAAGTTTATCAATATTGTTGGTACTAACTTGAAAAATCGTCACAGTTTTTGTATACTGTGAAATCGTTAATCAATGACAGTCAATGATCAAAAGCGTGCTTGGCGTTAAATATCATTTTGTGTGTACTCTTGGAAGTGGAAAGATGGCAGATAAAGAAAAAAAGCGTAGGTACTTCAAATTTCAGTGCATCTGAAGAATCGACGCTGATTTCTCTATTTGCTAAGTATGAAAACGTTATAGAGTGTAAGAAAACGGATGCAGAAAGTTCTCGGCATAAGAAAAATTTAAGAAAAATTTGTGACTTCAGTTGGCTGAAGAATTTAATTTTATCAGTGCAACTACACACCGAACAAGTGACGTGCCGTTAAATAAATAAAGTAATATTAAAAAAGTATGCTGTCGAAAAATCTTAGGTATGCTCAAGGCACTGGCGGTGGTCCATATAAAAAAATTAACTTGCAGTGCCTTTTGATATTCTGAATCTATCAAAAAACTCATTTTCCGTCCACTCTTCAAAATGATTTTTTCTTGCTCGAAATATGCGAGCGTTCCTTCTTAAACCTAAAACCCAGCATAAAATCTCAATAAGGTTTAAAAGTCGTATACAAATAAGTACATAAAGCTTCTTCTACTTCTCTTATCATTACTAGAAAATCCTCATCATCCGTTAAATCTTCAAAATAATCCACGTTTTCCATTGTAGACAATAAATAAAAAGTTGTGAAATTATAGGTTATATAACAGTCAATTGTAAGTTATGTCACAGAATTTGAAGTTTATTCAATGAACTTTAGATAAACCACAATTTTTGGTGGTTCAGTATATATTGTATATATTGTATAGTTAACTCATGAGTTAACCAAAATAATTCTTGGCTACGTTTCGTACAACACTTTAATAGCTGTGATCGTGACCATAGACATTAGGTTAACTATGACACAACTGGCCCTAAGTAGAAAAATGGGATTGTTATAGAATTTTCCTAATGAAAGTATATCGATGATATCATTTTCATATTTACTGACTATTCACCTACACTTTTTGACTGAAATTTTTTTGTTCTATCGCTCAAAATAAAGCGGTGGGGGAAGTTCAAATGTTTTTTGAACAAACGAAGATTTCTCCCGTTTCGCTTGACCGATTTCAACAAATTTGGGCTCATATGGAAGAGCATAATTTACACTACAAAACGCTTACTTGGTTTTGACTTTTTGAATTTCGCCTAGATGGCGTTAACTGAAATGGTAGCTAATTTTTGAGTTTCTTTCAAAAAATGTTATGGTATATTCATTTTAACATATTTTAAAAGGGGATACATTCTTCTAAAATTTGATGAAAAAAATCAATCATCTATCTTTTTTTGAACTGTTGATATTGAACAAAATATAATTTTATTACATTAAAAAAAGACACGCCACTGCTTTTTATCAAAATAAAAATCATTTCCGTAATCACTTATTAGTTGCGCTAACAAAAAACACCACTAGCGGCGAAGACGAACGTCAAAAAGTCAAAACCAAGTAGGTAAGCGTTTTGTAGTGTAAATTATGCTCTTTCATATGTGCCCAAATTTATGGCGTGCCGTTTTGGTATTTAATAACATCGTTTTAAAAACAAAAACAAATATATCTCTTGAGTTAACTGTATAAACCCTCACTTCGTGGAATCTACTCATCATATGGTTTTAAATGAAACTAACTGTTTCTAAATGACTCCACAATATATTTTTTGTAAAAATGTGTAAATTGCAAGTAAATTGACAATTGTTTCGATATAAATATCATCGTCAGAATGACAGAAGTTACTTTTGACATGATGTATACTTGATATATATTTGGCTAATCCAAATAGTGCCCTATCTAGTGATTGACTTAATATATATGAATAGAAAAGAGAAGAAGATTTTACAAATAGTAGCTTTGATATTATTAGCCCTATGGGGATATTCTGGATATCTTTGTCCCATTTAAGATCAGTATAACTGTGCAATGATATAGGAAACCAGGAAAACTATATCTGCTGATCTTTACAATTATTACTTAAGAAGACAGTTTAATAATGGAGAACTTCCTAGATTCAGCTGTTCATTGAGGACTTCATATTGTGGGTCTGTTAAGTGTCTTCTAATTTCTAATTCTTCGAGGAAGTCCAGTTCTTGCTTCTTATCACAAACATGTAGTATTTCTGGTTCTGTGTTAGGTGTTACTGAATGTTTAGTGTCAAGTAGGTGTTTTGCATAATGTGATTTATCTGGTTGTTTTAATCTGTATGCTCGTAAGTGTTCATTGTACCTAATTTTAAAATTACGACTGGTTTGACCAAGATAGACAGCATTACAATCCGGACATTTAAGTTTGTATATCCCAGATTTTCTTAATGGGGTTATTTTTGTTTTTACATTTAGCAAATTTCTACCTACATTGTTTTCTGTTTTAAAAGAAATTGTTGTATTTGTTGCTGAAGATATTATCTTTGAAATATTATTGGAAATATTACCAGCATAAGTGATGGTTTTGTAATTTTTTACTTCTTTAGTTTGTTTAGGAAATATTAGTTGTAACGTCATCTTTTTCTCTTTTTTATTAAGTAATTTATTTATTAAATGTAAAGGATAACCATTGGATGTGGCTATTTGTTTAATTGTATTAATTTCTCTATCAAAATTAAATTTGTTCATAGGAACCGAAAATGCTCTATGAATCATCGAATTGTATGCTGCTAGTTTATGTGACATGGGGTGGTTGGAATCATATGGTATAGTCACATCAGTATGTGTTGGTTTTCTGTAAATTGAAAAGTCCAGTACATTATTGACTTTTTGAATTTTTAAATCAAGAAAATTAATTGAGTTATTTTCTTCAACTTCTAGTGTGAATTTAATTTTTGGGTGTAAATTATTAATATAATTGAAAAACATATTTAATTGTCGTTCACTACCTACAAAACACGCTAATATGTCATCTACATACCTATACCAAAATAAAATATTTTTTGAAATATTACATTCAAAGATCTTTCTTTTCAAACTGTCCATAAAAATGTTTGCCAAAATTGGTGATATAGGGCTTCTTTCAAAAATGTTAATTCCCTAATTATTCTGTTAATGAATTAAAATTATGTTTTTCATAATAATAATACAGGAATTTCCATTATGAAAAACATAATATAAATTGCCGATTTAAAATTATGAAATACATAATAAAAATTCATGAATTAAATGGTTTTAAATTAAACTAACTGTTTTTAAATGACTCCACAATATATTTGTAAAAATCTGTAAATTGCAAGTAAATTGACAATTGTTTCGATATAATGATGATATTTATATCGAAACAATTGTCAATTTACTTGCAATTTACAGATTTTTACAAATATATTGTGGAGTCATTTAAAAACAGTTAGTTTAATTTAAAACCATATGATGAGTAGATTCCACGAAGTGAGGGTTTATACAGTTAACTCATGAATTAAAATTATGAAAAACATAATAGAAATTCAATTTCCATTATGTATTTAGGTTGCCTATACTAATCTAATGCAAGTACCTGAAATCCGTATAGTAAATGCATTACTGCAGAATAGGCAACCTCAATACATAATGTAAATTGAATTTATATTATGTTTTCAATAATTTGAATTCTTGAATTTCTATTATGTTTTTCATAATTTTAAATCGGTAATTTCTATTATGTTTTTCATAATTGAAATACGTGTATTATTATTATTAGAATCATAATTGAAATTCAAGTATTAATTATGAAAAGCATAATAGAAATTGAAAAATTAAAAGAATTAAATAGGCCCCAAGGAAGCTCCCTTTAAAAAAACTGATGATGTCGGCGTGACGATAAGTTACGACAAATTTTGAAATACTCGAGCGCGTCAGATTTTCATAGGGAATGTTTATCTCGGTATCCTCAAAGCATATTTTCTTAATCTGACAAAAATGTTGGTGGGTTCTCTTAATCTGACCGAAAAAGGTCTGTATTATGGCACATTACTCTTTTTTGCTTCAATTCTTCACTTCGTTTTGCTTAGGGTATGTCTCAAAAAATAATTTGAGGATCAACAGGCTATTGAATAATATAAATAAATGAAACTGTACATGTTAATAACGCACTTTGGTATACAGATATGCGTAACTTTTTCCGCGTCCACGAAAATTGTCGAGAAGCTTTAGGAAAAGAAAATTTGAGATAAATAATAAAAGTAACATAGTTTAATCATCGTTGTTCCATATACATTTTTTAACACCCTCCGTTTTCGAGATATACTCAAAAAACGGGAGTTTGAGTTTTCATCATGCTTAAAGTCCAAAAGTTTTAACTTTGGACAAAAATGTAAAGGAACCTTTTTTGTGTAAAATGAAATTACCTTTTTATTACTGAAACTTTTTTTTGTAAAATGTATCGTTCACGACTTATAACGCGTTTTTCGGAAGACGAAATGACTCCTCCACACTTCCGATCATGCGGAAACCGGCAGATTTTGTTTTAGTAAGTTTCAGATTATATTCTTCAAAATAAAAAAAATTAAATCGCGCTCGAGAATGCCGGATTACCGTTTTTTTACAAGTTCGCGACCCTATAACTCGGCGGCGTCAAGGACTTATCGTCAGATTAGTTAAATTTAAAACACTAAGATCAACCCCCAATATCTTAATCTGACGCGATCGAGTATTTCAGACTATCGATTTTTTTTATTAATCCTAGGCGCGCGTCACTACATATAGAGCTAATACTTTCCAAAGTTGTTCTATTAGGTCTAAGGTATCTCTCATATCTTAAACTGCCACGCTCGAGTATTCCCGAAAAATCCCCTATTCGCCTCCCTAACTACAAGGCTATTTCCTTTATATAAAATGTTTGTACATGTCCTAACCAACATTTGTTTTTATTTTTTACTTTACTATTATATAAGAGACTACGTAATAATGGGAAACCCTGTACATAAAACAAAAAATCCAACCAGCATTGATTTATTGCAATACTCAAACTTTGAGTATAAATAACAGTGAGACAGAAAATCCTTTCGGAAAACCGACATTTACGAATGCTGGACTATCAATCAACCATACCGATGAAATGCAGTCAAACAAAAATTACAGTATAATTATGAAATAAGGATGTCTAAAAGTTTCATGCTTCATTTAGTAGATGTTTCACAAACACGTGTAGTAAACTGCGTGCCTGAATAACTGAATAATGTTTTAATTTATTTATAATAGAAATAACATTTTGCAGAATGTTGTTGGTTTTTTTTTAGAATTATTGTTTTGTTTTCAATATAGAGAATTAATTGTCCATTGTCGGAACAAAATAGCTATCAAAACTAGCGAATCAGATCCGAACCAGCGACTTTGAAATTTACTGTATATTCCAATCAAACTGAAAATGGAAGATAATTTATAAACAATTCCATTATTTATTCGTTAGAAATCTGACACTTTTCTGCACTCCATGGAATTTCTCGTAAAGAACGCTTCGCAATATTTTGTTGACTCGGCATGTGGCCTTAAGGGTTTAGTGATGAAAGTTTATAAATCCCTCATTGTACAGTAAACAGTAACAGTAAACAAGATAATTCGTTTTGATTCATGCAAACATGATTTATCAAACCACATATTTTTTATTTGAAACTCTTTTTGATGATAACATCTGCCCATTAGATGTAATAAATCTAAGCGTGTACCCACCCTGTATGGGCCCACGGTTTGTAGAATAATACGGTTGCCTCGTAACTTTCAACCAATCATGATACGGCCAGTCGTGACGTCACAAGTATGCTGTTGGCAAATTCCGAGCATCTCAAGTGTAATGAAAATAATATTTTTAACAATAACAGGGCAAGTTTATTAAAATCGAGACAAAGGACAATGAAACAACAAAGAAAAAATGGTTTAAAATTAATTAACAAACCTAAGTAATAATTGAATTGTATATGTATATTATTTATATAGAAAAATAATAATAGAATAATAGATTATGTTACAGTTTATCTCATTTTTTATAAAATCTTCTAGTTTCATCGGTGTCATGTTTTCTTTTATTCAATGAATGTTCTTCAGATTTCTTTGAATTAAGGTATTTTATCCTGATAAATACTCTCTGTCGAACAAAGTGGTTCTTTTTTACTTATAAAATTAGTTGTACGTTTTACAATTTTTGTTTTAAATTTAAATTGATCCTTATGTACTTTAACGAACCACTTATCCAAACGTTCAACATCACTTTGCCAAGAAGATGAGGGCTCAGTTAAGCCACCAAACGAAAGGCTTTGTACCCATGATGGCATTGCATAAGAATGAAGGTTTTTTGCCTCATTCTTATACGTGTAGGTACCAAGGCTCTGGAAATTCCTTATCGTGTTTTCTAGCCAGATATCCAGCTATATATATCAAACCATCTTTTTCGCAAATTTGTATATTTGCAAATTTGTATATTGATCCAGCGCAAAATGTTTACTGCAGACAGGTTTATTTTTTAGATCAAAGGGGCCTTTTCTTCGACAAAGACGAACCCATTGTTTTAAAAACTCCTTTTTTTTGGGAAAGTGAAAAATCTTATTAATTCCCCTTCCTTTTTTGCCCTTTCACTGTTATTGTTACAAGTAGCCACACTACAAATTGTTTCAGTCATTTCTACAATAGAATATCAAAAGAGCATTTTAAATTATAGAGTAAAAATTTTAGTTGAATTGAATTCAAAATATTCTATAGATACACTAATAAAGTTTATAAATAAAAACAACACGAAAACTTCAATTTAACCCACAATAATCAATAGTCGGTACAACAAAAGAAAACTACGGAAACTCGTAATGTAACGCGTAACGATCAGCCTCTAGCATACTGGTGACGTAGCCTGTGACGTATTACCCGCGATGTTGCCGGCAAAGTGAGGCAACCGTATTATTCTACAAACCGTGGTATGGGCCAACAGTTTAATATGTTCAAATTGATGGTTTTATATGACGCCATTTTGAGGTGGATCGATTGTAGTTCTATCTAGTGGCAGGTATTGAAAGTAGGTACAAGGTAGAAAACTGGGAAATAAGAAACTGTAATTAGTGTACAGCTATCTACTTTTAACTCACTTAATAATGTCAATGTTGCCATGTTTCAATTATAAACTAACTAGATATTTCAGAGTTCCTGTAAAAAACCAAGACGCACACATTAAATATGTTTGTGGTATTATGAATATTATGTTTTCGTGTACATTTAAAAATTATCAAGTTTATACATAATATATGCTAGAAAAAAAGGTTTCTTACAATTGTGTACTTTATTTGTTTTAAGTTAAAAACATAAATATTTATTATTTGCCACACTTCTTTTATGGACAAAGATAAGTAAGTGTCACAATGTTACCAGCTTACCAGCGCGTGGCCCTTTTGGAACACTGAAACCATGGTATTGATAGTATTGTAACACTCACTTATCTTTCTCCATAATAGAAGTGTGGCGATTGGCGAACAATAAATAGATAATGTTCTCAACTTAAAACAAACAAAATACACAACTTTTCCACTTTTATTAATATCACAAATATATTTAAGGTGTGTCTTGGGTTTCCACAAGAACACTGAAATATCTAGTTTGTTTATAATTGAAACATGGCAACATTGATATTTTTAAGTGATTAAAATGTAGATGGTGCCACATTAATTACCCTTAGTAGTTACCTATTTTTCTACCTCAGGCTACTTTCGATAAGTGCCGCTAGATGGCACTACAATACGATCCACCACAGTATGGCGTCAGCTGAAACCATCAATTCCAAAATTCCAATTGATAAATAAAAGTTGACTTCGTTTTTGAAAAATTTAGTGACCGACTACGGATCTGTTACTGTTTACTGTATAATCAGGGATTTATAAACTGTTATTACTAAATCTTTGAGGTCAGATGCGCAGTCAACAAAATATTGTAAAATGTACTTTATAAAGACTGATAAAAGATAGATATTAGCAGAATTCCATATACTAAAAAATTACTAAAACTAAACAAACTCATTCATCTACATGTAACTAACTAAAAGCCGAAAACAATGTACAGGATGGGATGCAGGCCATAATTAAGCAGGGAGATCAATCATAGTTATCCCTATGGTGATGAGTCATATAAACTGTCAATCTTAAAGGGGAACTTTTACAGGACGTAGGGAAATGTGATCAGCAATTTAATTAAGTTTGGGAACAGTAACAAAATTGTAAAGAATTCCTCTGTTTGTAGAAGTCCAGAATATCTAGTCTTTGTATTTTTAAAAAGAAGCTATTATTGAGGTTATTTATTTACAAAATTCAGTGAAATAGTAGAAGTTGAGGAAAAATAATTTTCCACTAACAAATAAAATGAAAAAAAGTGATGTTTTTGGACTGTGCATTTACTAGACAACCTCCGACTAAATACTGCAGTAAAAGAAGATTTTTATTTGACAAAAGTTTCGCAAGATATTGATTACCACCGCTACCTTTTTTTCTGTCCAAAAATTTTGATCAAATTTCTCGAATACCCTAATAAGAATGAAAATTAATTCTGATAAATAATAAGTAGACTGAGTTTTCTGTGAGCTAAAATGAATTTTCCAACTCTCTAGCAGTAACTGCAATTTATAATATTTTCGATGTAATTTAATCAACTTTGTGGTTCGGGAAAGACTCTAGACTAACTTTTTGATGAATACGAAACTTAATTGATCAGAAGGTTGTTGTATTGATACCAAACATAAACAAACTGAGCTATAAAAAGATCTGGTATATTGCGGAATCTCGGTATATATAAACAGATGCATCGGTTCTATTCCTAAGGTGTACACAACCTAGCAATGTACAAGGTTTTTTCTCGAGTCCGTTTGACTCAGGCCCGTATTCATAGTCCTCCCTTAAGTATGAGTGTGAGGGTAAGGGTAGGTTGAGGGCACTCAGGTGTTTCATAAACAACCTTCAAGATCCAAGGGTCGCTCAAGTCACCCTTAACTCAAGTGAAGGCGTGACTACCCTTGAGGGCACCTTGAGTGTTGATTCGACAGTTTTGACATCTCAGGTTATATATTTATTATCATTTATCTTTGGTTATAGCAACAAAATTTATCATTTTTTGAATACATTTTTTATGGTAGTAAATAGGTATTTATGTTTAGGTAGTTTGTCATCAAGGACTTTATTAGGAATATTTATTATAATTTATAGACAGTTTGCATAAGATTCTTTTATAAGTTTTTATGGAAAATGAAAGAATTTGACGAACTTTTGGGAGTGATGAGGAATTCGAAGAATTGAATCGCTGTAGACTATCTTCTGCTCCATTTTTCTATATAAAAATTATTTTATTCCAAGTTTAAAGCAACGTAATGACACAAACGAAAGACAAATTCAAAATGAAGGTCTGTTCGTCTCACTGTTGTCGTTGTTCGTTGTCTTGTCTGTTACCAGCTGTAACTTCGCGCACGCTCACAACCATGGAACGAGAAGAAAATCTAGCACAACCAACCCAAATGCATTAAAAACCCTGAGCACATGTGTTCTCAATTGAGGGCTCGCTAAGTCTCGTTTATGGAACATATCAAGAGGTTGAGTGCTGAGGGACCCTTACCCAAGTCTCCCTCAGTACTCAAGTTGAGGGTTGACTATGAATACCCGCATAAGCCTCGAATAACAAACACTACAATTGAACTTTTAGCTGGGTGGATTATTTTAAAACGTCGTTGAGAAAAGAAATAAAGGAATGTTCCAAGGAAGATAATTGATTATCAGACTCCGTTTCGCATGAGAAGAAGCCACGTGAAGTTTGCCAACTGTCTTGCGCAGAAATCAAAATCGGTCTTGTTTATCTATGTCGTAACGACCGATTCATGCCATTGGCGTTACAAACGATATTTCATGCCGACAGCAATTTTATTATTGACATTTGAGGTTGTGTTTGAAGCAATCATTAACATTTTTGATTTTCTAATAATTTAAAGCGTTTAGCTAGTTTATCTGTGAGAGCTGTAGTTGTGCGTTTTATTTGATCTAAATCATGCTTCCTAAAAAACTTATTGGTGTTAAAGGAAAAATTATCCATAGTCAAGTCCGACAGATTCTAATTTTTTGTCAACCTACTAAATGTGAAAACATTTACGCTGATTTGAAATCAAATGTCAATTTTACTATATGGTGCTGGTATTGACAAATTCCGTATACACTGCAACTTCAAGTGGGTTCTGCTTACGTGAAACGGATGCTAAAGAACGGGGCATGGAAAAAAAGAGGGAATCAGTTCCGAAACACAACCAAGCCAAGAACTGGCATTGTATAAGACAGCAACTATATAAAATAAAATAGAAACAATTCAGCATGTAATCAACAAATGAAAGATGCTGGACATTTATATATCAGAGATAAGGTGAAGCCAAGTTGGATGTCATGTGAAAGTATTTTCAAATATTTAACCAGTGTAAGTTAGAATAATGCAGGAAAGGTATTCTTAATATTAATCCAGTTTAATTGGATTGCATAAATCTTCAGCATGCTGTTAAAAATGTATTTGTCAAGACATACCTTTGATTCTTATGAATGAAAACATGCTGTTAGGAAATGACGATGAACATTTTTGCAAACCTTTAAATGAAGTTTTCTAGCATACAGTTTTTTATTAACGTGTTAAGATGCACCGTACGAATATTATGTATCGTTCAGCTTACCCGTGATACCCTGTTTAGATCGATATAATCGGTAGGACCATGTGTCTCCCAGATTTCCTCATCCCTAGGAGCATCATCGAGCTCTTCAAATTCATTGAAGGGGGTGTCTTTCTGCATTAAAATGTTAATATTAATAATTGGGGAGAAGGTATTATTCGAAAGTGATAAATTTTTTTAATATAAATTTGTGAACGTTTATTGAATAAGATGAGACATATTTTGAATACCCAACTATCCACTTTTATTATTTTTTATACCTAAAGTTAATCGTTTTTATGAGATTTCAATCTAAGATTTCAGTGATCCAGTTGTGTGTGTTGTGTGTTGTTTTGCATATTTACCAAAAACTGATGACATTATAGTGATTGTTCCAAAACTTTGGACCACAATTATATGGATTTGGTGAGTTTATTTGTGAATATTTCAGGTCTAAGGGCGGGAGAGGGAAATCATATACCTACAGCGAAGCAGGCTCAAAGTTTCATCTTCTTCCAGACAAAGACTGTACGTAGACAGTCCAAGTATTACGATGTAATTATTCACATGACAGTGGCTTGTTAAAATACCTGCTATTGTCCAACACATGGAAAGAGCTCCACCATTACAGTGTAATCCACACAATAATGGTATTTAGATCAGATAGATAAAAAGAATTAACTCTGCTATTTCAAATATCTTCTGTATCTCTGTATATTTTGAACTGTTCGTTTCGGTTTCTTTTTTTTGACGTAATCTTTGGTGAATTGGATTTGTGGCAATTATTCATTGGTTTTGAATGAGTCGTTAAAAATCTGGAAACTATCACCCAAAAAGTTACCGTTTTTTTTCGCATTACGCTGGTAAGAATCTTTTTTCTTCAGTAGGTATATGACGTATACGCCCTATTTTCATCTTCCGGTTGGAAGTTGCATTTGGTACCTCATCAAACATGAGAAAAAGTTCTGCAAGGAAACGCGTGCGAGGGCGGTGAAAATGGCCCCAAATGACCAGAAAAATAGGTTTTCAGTCAATATCTCCTAAAATATGGCAGTTAGAGATTTTTGGTTCAGATAAAAATTAAAGTTCAGTTAATTTTCTACAAAAATGGTCCTTATGATTTTTCTCGAAAATTTGACCGGTTTCGAGAAAAAACCGTCACCAATCGCACCTCGAATAATGAGCTTCTGTGCTGTATGCCGGAGAGCACAGTCCGTGTATTTACACATCAGCGGGGAGACAAATTATTCAATAACTTTGTGAAAAATGCATATTTTCTCATAATTCAAAATTCATGTGAAAGAGGAATTCTGCTGCTATCATACCCTGTGAATTGAGTCACGCTTGACACTTTTGGCCACATCGGAACACGGGTCAAACTTTCTGCTCCCGGACAATTTTGACCTCGCCAGGAATTTGTTCCTATTTTTTTTGTATTGCACTGATTTACTCAAAATTTTCTTGATTATGGGTCCTCATAAGGTTCTTTGTCATCCCTGAAATTTGTATACCCTAATTTTTTTTAATGTTCATTTAATCGTTGTTTATTGTTTATTGAATCCCAAACTTTTGCTGTTTTTGGATCGCGGGGAAATTTTGTGAACAACCATCAATTAAAAATTTATACATGATCCGATTGGTCTCTATGATGCAATTACTTTTTTTGACGAAGTCGTCCATTTTTCAATAAAATTAGAAAACGCGGGCTCAAGGAAAAAACGCACTTTTTTTTGGTGTTTTTTTTTCTCCCTGCTCTTTATTTCTAACATTTTAACACCTTAACTAGTGTAATGGGGGAATTCCCACCTTTCCATCGATGTATATAAGTCATACCTTTGATACCCAGGGGAAAAACCAGTATATCTAAATGTATACGCTATAATTTATACTTTCGCTCCTCCGTCGTTCGCCGCGCGTGTGCTCTACGTGGCGCTCGTGTCGTCTGCTCATCTATTTGTGGTTCGTGTGAGTCACGCCAGTGTTCAAATTATAAAGACAGCGATAATATGTTATCCCAAGAGGTAGAATTAGAGGAAACTGTAGACTCAGAAGAAGTTGTTGACGGGGTAGAGCTAGAGGGAGCTCTAGACCCAGAAGAAGTTCTTGACCAAGAATCAGATGATGACTGGTGACGAACAGATTTATGTCATAATTGCAATGTATTTTTATATACTTTTTTCATCAATTCACTGACAATTAACCCGCGAATCTCGTGTACTTTTGTTAAAAATTTTCTTTGTAATATTTTAGTCTATAAATTATTATTCTTGTATCCATTATATTGGGTTCTCCCGTTGATAAATAAATAAATAAATAAAAAATATATTTTTCTATAATAAATGAAACATGGAGAACGTTTATAACGCGTTATTCCAAAAACCTCAATCAGTCTAGTTGCAAAAAAATTTGCGGAGAATCTGCAATAAATTGTTGCTGAGCATTATGGGTAAATATTCTTCACTCTTGAGGCATTTTCATTTTCCTTACCAAAAGCCTAATGAACTTCAGATTTTTGCCACATGTGCAAAGCTGATTGTTGCTAGATTCAGGTCCACTGGTGTGGTCCATCTCGCTAGAATTAATCTTATAGCCCGTTTTCCTAATAAGTATATCTTGAGGCCTCATCTGAGAGGAAAACAAGACCCTCGGAAACATAAATATCCATCAAAAGTGTCTGGTTGCAGGGTTTCTCATTTATGGCACCGAGGATTTTCCCAATCTGTGAAATGTGGTGGCGCCATCTACAATTGGTTCCCACAATCCAAAACATTGAAAATAATGGATTTCCAACACCCCCAGCTCAAATTTTGTACAAAGCTTGCATATTTCACAAGTCTCAAAATTTCCGGTATTTTAACCCGATTTTTTCGCAGAAAATATTAATGTTGCGAAAAAAATCATGAGAACCATTTTTGTAGAAAATGACCTGAACTTCAATTTTTATGTGAACCGAAAATCTCTAACTGCCATATTTCAGGAGATATTGGCTGAACACCTATTTTCTTGGTCTTTTGGGGCCATTTTCTCCGCCCTCGCACGCGTTTTCATGCAGAACTTTGTCTCATGTTTAATGATGTACCAGATGCAACTTCCAACCGGAAGATGAAAACAGGGCGTCATTAATGTTAACTTTGCCTTTTTTTCCTCCTTCATTTACTGGACTAGTATCAAACTTGTTGATTTTAAAACTTGAAAAAAAAATGATTTTATGATTTATATACCACGAAGGAACCTTGCATTAGAAAAAATTATAAGAGACAGCAGATTTAATAGAGAGGGACACATTTACTATAAAAGCTATCAAGTTATTTGTTATGCGGACGATATGGCCATAATTTCAAGAACAGAGAAGGATTTGGGTGAAATAACAAAGAATTTAATAGAAGCGGCCTCTAAAATGGGACTTACAATAAACGAACGGAAAAGTAAGCTGATGAGACTCGGAAACCAGACAACAAATGACAAATATAGAGTAGAAACATAAAGAGCAATCATCGAATTTGAATATGTGGAAGAGTTTATATATCTAGGAACCCTGTTGAATAGTGATTGTAGTGAAGAAAAGGAAATTAAAAATAGAATCATGAAAGCTAACAAAAGTGCAGGACCTAGTCCGGTCAAAGCATCTGTCAAGGAAATTAAAACTAAGATTGTACAGTAGGTACTATATCGAAGCCTACGATATTGTATAGTTATGATACATGGGTTTTAAACAAAAAACAAAGAGAAAATGTAATTAGATGGGAAAGGAAAATGTTAAGAAGAATTCTGGGAGGAAAAAAAGTAGAAGGGATGCATATGAGAAGGACTAACGAAGAATTATATAACATTTATCGTGAACCCAAAATAGATGCAACTATTACATCAAGAAGACTTCAGTGGTTAGGGCACATAGAAAGGATGGAAGGAGGAAGAATAGTGAAACAAATAGCATGGAGAGTTCCGAAAGGCAAGAAGAAAAAAGAGGCAGGCCAAGGAAAAGATGGAGGGAAGTTGTACTAGAAGACCTGAAAGAAAAGAATGTGAACCGATGGAGAGAAAAGGCCAAATATAGAAAAGTATGGAGAGGAATTACAAAGCTATGGGCCTACAAGGCCTGTTAAAAGCATTACTTATACTCGTATATATACCAGAAAGGAATCATCAGAACGAAATACTCACGCGATCACTATTAGATACCATTGAATAAGTCGGTTGTTTAATACATTATTTGGAGGTTATTTGAAAATAATATTACGCATATTTCTGGTCAATTTTGTGCATCGAATTATCTTGGAAATAAGGAGTTTACCAAATGCAACCTTTTTTAACTTACTTAGTTTGTGACTGTTTAAAGATGTAGAAGAAATACAGATTTTATTTCATATCTCCTCGGGGGGATTTAAAATTTCTTTCCGTCGACCGTGTATTAACATATGCTATTAACGTTCTCAAAATTTGACAAAATCACACATTAATCACCCCTATTAATGCATGATTTACATTAATCAACGATTTTTCTATAGGCAACTCAACGCGCATCTTATACATTATATTTATATTGACAGTTACCTGTGGTGTAGGCAACCAAACATACATTTCAATGTCAATTATTTTTGACAGTACTCACTATGAAACAAATAAATATTTTTATTTTTTAAATATTGAGAAAAACGAATAGAACTTATACAGTCGATGGAAAAGCTTTGTAACTAACACGAGTATTAAAAGGGGAATTAACAATCTCGAACATCAACGCACGAGCAGAGCGAGTGCGTTAAATTATCTCGGTTGTTAATGGCCCTCATTAATACACTTGTTGGTTAAATAACTATTGTGGCTTATTTTCTCTTCAAAATACATCGACAGTATTAATTATGTCAAATTTTAATAAGCCAGTGGCGTGGTTCGAGGATTTCGTAAACTTTTATTGTACCATATTTTTGAAACACCCTGCATTAAGAGCTAAGTTTGCAATTCTTTATTAAACTTTCTACGTGAAAGGTACTCTTTGTTAAACACGATGGAACACTACATTCTCCATATTTTTAACTTTTTATTGCAGCAAGACACTTTTTATGTTGTAATGTTTTTAAACAATAAACTTGTAGTAGTAAATATTGTATAGGTGTTTCAAAAATATGGTAAAATAAAAGTTTACAAACCCCTCGTACTACGCCACTGGCTTATTAGAATTTGACATAATTAATAGTGTTGATGTGTTTTGAAGAGGCAACAACATACAAATAATTTTAAATTTTTACTTCTATCCCCCGAGAAGATATGAAATAAAATGTGTATTTCTTCTGCACCTCTTAACAACCTGTATCTAACTAAGAAAGTTAGAGAAAAGTTGCATTTGGGTATTTTAAATATTTCTTAACGATCCATAATGCCTTTAATTTACGGTACTTATTTACGGGACACCCCTGAATATTTCTATTTTATGTTTTAACTTATTATTTTATTAGTATAAATTAATGATAATAGAAATCTCAATGACGTTATATAATTAAAGTGCAAGTCTGTTTTCAAACTCATGCGCCTGTTCTTGAGCCGCTCTGCGTGTATTGTTGAAAATATGACTGGCGGAGAGCTTGAGCCGTACGATTCACGAATCCTGTATCACTGATGTGGAGTGTTTGTCATTGATCTAAACTAAATCATTTATGAAGGAGTGTTTTGACATGGTTAGCACATTTAGCACTTGGTGACAGACACAGTGCATTTTTGTTTAAATTAAATTGCTTTATCATTAATAAATTATTATCTCTCAATTCAATACAAAATCAGTACCACTTAAAACTGATTTAATGGATAAATACGAACCAAAGAGAATTTGAGCTCTCAGGTTGATGTTTTATTTTCCTGTATGTCACGGTCGCTACATTATAATTGTTTACTGATTAAATTTAAATAAACTAATTATAGTGAGTGCGATCACATATCATTGTAGAATTGATTTATATTTAAATCCTGTTTATCTCATTATAAATCACCCATAAGTCAAAGATATCTGTGACGCCTTGGTTTTGTTTACTATTTAATTGATATGAAAGTAATTAAAGAATTTATAAAATATAAATTAGGCTCACGCGTTATTTCTAAACTATTAATTAGCTGGCAAATGACCAATGAATGTCAAATATTTTTCAATCCCGACAATTGATAGCTGTTAACTAACTGTCATCAAAAATTGTTAAAAGAGTGCATATTCTTCTGTATTTTATTCCGGATATTTGAAATTGGATGCACAATTTCTAATTTTTGTACTTGACAGCTCCAACTAGCTGCGAAATTACCGAAAAAAATCGGGGACCAAAAAACCCACATCTATTGTTGATGACAATTAATTAAGTATTTCTATAATTATTCAATTTGTTTAATAATTGTTTATAACTAATTACGGGCTAATTAGCACACAACCAAACTTCTATTATCGAGTAATCAACAACTTTCTTAACAATTTACAAAAAGTTTTTCCGATCATAGCATTTTCAAACTATTTTTCGATACCTTGAAAATTTTTACTTCCTTAATAAATAATTTTTTTTTTTAAATATGGAAATACTTAACGTCTGTTAAAACCTCACTATTGTTTGCTTATTAAAAAATACATCAGTTTTAATAATCATAATAACAACCATATAATAGATGCCAATAAAAAACATAGCTACGTTGTACCGAGAGGTGGTAATTTAATTTTCGGCATACGCTGCAGTTTTTCCCAATAAAAATCAAGTCTGAAAGGTTTCATTTAATATAACATAGACACGAGTTAACAAACCCATGAATAATTTAGAATCTCATTCAAAAATAACAACCCAATAGTTTACGAATGCATTTCTACTGGAAAAGTTATTCCTTGTAATGTTTTTGATTTTTAACGCAGTGTCAAGAAACAAACAGGTCCGTTTTAATACCCTTAAAGACATTGATACCCTCAAGTTTGCAAATTCACATTTTCTTATAATTAAAACAAACTTTTTCTGAATGAAGAATGAGAAAAAAACGTGAACGCTTGAAAATTAATTAAATTTCTTCAGGCGATGACAAAGATAACTATCGAAGAGGAAGGTAAATGTAATTGAGGATTTTTCTCATCAATTTTTTTATGCAAATATATATGCCTGATTATGTATCCAATAAAATTGAGATTATTCTAGTTATTTAACAAAAAAACTCATACAAGCAATGATTTGTGGTAAAAATAAAAATATTTAAATGTACAAAGTACATTGATTTTAATTTAGCCAATATTATTATTTTAAAAAATTTTTACGTGTAAGATGCGCCAGCAAAGTTCAATGAAATGGTCAAAAAAAATTTTTAAACTAAATTATATAGTTACAGTTAAAAATTACATTACAATCTTGGTATGGAAAATATCATATATCATACTCATATTTTAGTATGAAGAATTATTATTGTGTGCTTATTATTATTATCCTTATCGAGTTTCCACTTGCTCAACCCTCGCTATCCCGAGCATGGGATAGGGCTCATCAGTTACGCATATTTAGGAATTAATGGACATGGTGACAAGTATTTAGAATTGCTGCCTTCTGCAGATCGATGTATGTATTGGTGAGGCTGTCTTGTGAAGTTTTGGGAATTAGTCCCGTAGATGAAACGATGACAGACACCACCTCTACTCTCTCTGCATGCCACATCTGTCCTACCTCAATTGCATGATCGGTGTATTTTGCAATTTACCCGTTGTATTTTTCCAAACTATTGCTGTTATTGATTACAGCAACATCCACTTGAAGAGCTTAAGTTAGCTTTTTTATAAAGAGCAACTACAATATCAGGTTATTCGTCACCCGTCTATCGGTGATAATTGACCTATCGTAGTATAGTCCAAAATCAGCATTATCTAGAACCGAATGCGGATGGTACTGTGGGCCCACTCCGCCTGTTTGTCAGAATCTGTAACGATTTCTAGTTTCTTATCAAGATATAAGGGGGAATAGTTTTTATCTGTTTTTATGACCAGCTCAATTTAGATGTTTCAGCTTTGCCAATGAAGAATTCTTGGAGTTTAGATATTTGTTTGTGATGGAAATTAACTATGTCCTTTAGAGCTCTACCTCCCTCTTTTCTCGGTAATGAACAATTTATTTGTTCTTTTATTTCTCCAAAAATGATCGTCGCCATTTTACCTACAGGTTTTTATATTTTTTGGGGACGCTACAAGACCTGGGCATTCATAATAGATTATCCTTGGACTGGGCACCAGGCCACTCAGATCACAAGGGCAATGAAAAGGCAGACTCACCATCTCGAGAAGCGGCACGCTGTGCTCCCATTGGCCCCGAACCTTTCTGTGGCTTAGCGAAAGCGCTACAAAAAACAGATAGCTGTACTTGTACAAAAAAGTGGTCTCGAGAATGGTGGAACAAGGTGCCAAAAATGAGGCAGGCCAAGGAGTTCATCAAAGGAACCCTCGCCAAAATTCACGAAATATCTACTGAGCCAGAATAGGAAAACAATCTAGATTCTGGTTGGGTTCCTGGCAGGGGCATTGTAGACTTAGCAAA
Source organism: Galerucella pusilla (assembly GCA_910591695.1). NCBI lineage: Eukaryota > Metazoa > Arthropoda > Insecta > Coleoptera > Chrysomelidae > Galerucella > Galerucella pusilla. The sequence goes on along the minus strand of CAJUYI010000635.1, from coordinate 34,125 downwards.
CACATGAATAACATCGGATTGGCAGACACAACCATATGCAGGCTTTGCCAAGAAGAAGAGGAAACCTCTGTACACATACTGTGCCACTGAGCGAAGAGGTAATACCACAAACCTCCCAGTATATGGAGGACTTGAGGTTTGTCATTCGAAGTATAGTTATGAGGATGGGTCTAGAAGCTCTATAACAGGAGGGCACACACAATAGATCTGCAAAGAATGTGGTGGAGAGGCTCCTGGAAGCACATAAGACCCATATTTATCTTATAGGTATATTATTAATTTTTGTAATGGTCTCTCTCTACTTCCATTTTTTCTTTGAACGTCCAGCGTTCGATATCCGATGATTTTGAGATCAAATTAAAATATATATTCAATAATTTTAAAATTTCTGTATTTTTAATAAATTTTGAAGCAAATTATACCTATCTGCTTAACACCTGAGACACAGAATTTTAATAAACCAGCTGTTTTTAATAAAAGTTTTAGATAACGCCAAAAATACTTTTCGTCTCTTATCGAAAAGAGTTTCCAAAATTGCAATTTACACAAATAGGGTCGACACCTTGGCGCCAATATCAATATTGATTTCTGAAAAATCTTGTTTTTATAACTTTATAGGAAATTACCTGGAAGAGTGGTTGATCGGTTTCACTTTTTACAGCCGGAATTTGGATTTCGTAGGAGATTTGTTCGAATTCTGGAACGTTGTCATTGATGTCTTCTACCTCTACTACCACACGTGTTATCGATGTTAGAGGAGGAGATCCATTATCACTGATAAGAACCTGAAACAAGACATTTTTTGTTATTTTCATAAATACAATTTATTCTTTAAAAGAGATAAAGATTCAGTCTCAAAATATTTCATTACCCAGGTCAAAAGTACGTGATTTGTTTTGAGAAATTATTATTCTGAGCCAAATTAGAATATAAAAAAATCGGCCAAGTGTGAGTCGGCTGATATTATTTATTTACCTGATTGTTAGATGTCAAGAAAATAGTACAATTGGAATAATACAAATTTGAGAATTACTTATAAAACAGCAGACGGCTTACCGAGAACAAACATCTACTCCTCGGGTTATATGCCCCGACAGACAATGAATTACAGTTCCATGGTGAACGGTGTTGGTATATCTTCATGATATAACCAACCATTCTTGTTTATAATATTAGAACGGACGATATCACTTGTAAACCGGTTGCGGCGTATTTGCGTCGAATCAGTACAAGGTATATATCATGATAACACGCTTTACTTAAAAATGACAATTGTTACAGGAAACTGTAATTAGGAAAAGACCTGATTGATTTTACTTTTGTGATTCATATACATAGCTTCGCTTTGGATCAACGAGGTAAAAAAGAGAGGAGAGAACATAACAGTATAAAGAATCATCGACCAAAGTGGCTTCTCAATATGGCCTACTTCCGTAAACAAACCAGAGGCGTACATTAAATTATTCAATTAGGGACACAAAAAACTCTCATATGCATGTTTTTAAGGTGGTACTTTTTGTTGTTAGAGAATTGGTAAGTACCAGATTTTGGTACATTCAAAAATTTTATAACACTATTGTACAACTCAATATCAACTTAAATTTTTACTAATATTCATATACAGGGTGTTTCTTAAGTAATCTAAAATATTATACGGGGCGCTTCGTTACTCAATTTTAAGACGAAAAGTTCATATAAACATGTGTGATAGGTGTTGTCGTTTATGAGATACAGGGTGTTGTACGTGAAATTAATTTTTCTTGGTGACGCTACTGATTTATATTTTTTTATTATTTTATTACAAGCAACATGTGTTAAACATAAAGAAAAAATAATACATTTCAGAGCAAATGTTCAAAATGTCCACCTCCAGCTAAAATGCAAGCATCCGCTCGATGTCTAATGGATTGTCGAATACGTTCGAAGATACCAGGATTGTTACGAATAACATTACAGCCGTCTATGATACGATTTTGAAGATCTTGTACGTTTAATAACAGTGTTGTGTAAACAAGCGATTTCAAATATCCCCACACACAAAAATCCAGAGGATTGTGTCCAGGTGATCTAGGGGGCCACGGGTGTGGAGATCCTCGTCCGATCCAATGGTTTGAAAAAACATTATTTAAAAACTCGCGTACAATCACTGAAAAATGTGGAGGAGCTCCGTCATGCATGAACCACATGCGCCTTCTAATAATAATAGGTACATATTCCAAAAGAAGTGGAAGTTCATTTTCTAGAAAATGTTGGTGTGTCTCACCGGTTAACCGTACAGGAAGGAAAAATGGTCCAATTAAATAATCATCGATGATGCCAAGCCAAACATTGACCGAAAATGTTTGTTGAAATCGTTTTACACTTATGGTATGTGGATTTACATCTGCCCATATGTGGTCATTATGAAAATTCATAATCCCATGTCTAGAAAAGTTGGCTTCATCCTTAAATAGAATATTGGCAACAAAATTCGGATTGTTCGCGATTTCACGTAAAATCCATTGGCAATACTGTATGCGTAATGGATAGTCAGTAGGTAACAAATGTTGAACACGTTGAACGTGATATGGATACAATAAATTATCTTTTAGAATATTCCAAACAGTTTTGTTACTAACATTCACTTCATCTGCAACTTTTCTTGTACTCGTTTCTGGATGTTGGTCAATAATTTGAAGAATCTGGTTTTCCAATTGGGGATTACTCACAGTTCTGGGTCGTCCAATAATATTCTTCGATTTAGCAAAAGTTCCAGTTTCTGGTAAACGAATATGTAACTTAGTAAACGTATCTGAACATGGTAAACGATTATTTGGATAACGCTGGGAATACGTACGTCTAGCTTCTAAGGCATTACCATTCGCTTAACCGTACAAAAAATGCATATTAGCCATTTCAACATTAGTGAACACTGGCATAGTTATTAACTGAACACAGAGTCAATCAAATAAAAATGTACGATTTTTGCGTTGGTTTTCAAATTTGACACTTGTCAACGTTGCTACAAAGGCCACTTAGAATAAGCATGTTTTTGCGTATTACTTCTAAAAACCAGTAGCGTCACCGGGAAAAATTAATTTCACGTACAATCAGAACTGACTTATTACAATAAATTCAACACCCTGTATCTCATAAACGACAACACCTATCACACATGTTTATATGAACTTTTCGTCTTAAAATTGAGTAACGAAGCGCCCCATATAATATTTTAGATTACTTAAGAAACACCCTGTATAACCTATCTAATACTGAAAATCACTATTTTTTCAACGTGACTTTTCAATATGACACATTTTAGTATATTAAGGTTATCTATGTTGACACAAGAATTGATGACTAATTTCACTAATGTGGCTTCTCAATATGGCGACTTCCGTCGAAAGTTGGTTGAATCACTACCACGCTTAACTTCCCTCATTTTTTTTACCTCGTTGCTTTGGATATCACAAATAAAAAAGAAACCATGAGGCAGGAGAGATTCGAACTCGAGATCTTCTGTTTACTAGACAGACACCAGCTAACTGTTACCGTTATCAATATCAAGCAAAAACTAGCAAAAAAATCATGTTCATTGTATGGAAGTTCCCTTAAAAATTGATGTATTGCAAATGGAGTCTGCTGACACTTGATCTACCCTAATCAGTTATTACTTTTAATTATGTAGCCATGGATGATGGATTACCCCTTATTTAAAAGCCTTTATTCCTAATAGAATCTTTTTCCGGTACGCGTTGATGAAATTAACAAAAATTTGTAAAAAAAAAGATTTCAACTCTGTGCATGATTCCCATGGGGATACCAAAAAAAGAATGTATCCATATTCGATTAAACCTTTTAGAGTCCCGAATAATTCTCATTAATACAAATTTGAAATTGTTGAAGTTACGAAAAACTTTCAAAGGGAAAACTCTATTGGGAATATAAAATGTAACATACGAATAAGCGGGGAGCGGAAAGCATAATGAAGATAACGATAATGAATGAAATCTGGAATGCACTGAATTTCGGTGAATAAAGAGGTACCTATCACATTCAATTTGCACGACTGGAAACAAAATAAAACTATGGAATGGATGGAATTTTAACTAGAACAAAATTATGTTAAACATGAAACGAAATAGGGTGTTCATTTTGAATGAAAGTAACGAGCATAATAAAATACTTAGTTACAGATCCCGACTGGAACAATAATAAAACTCAATGCTAATGAATATTTATTTAAAATGTAATGCATTGCTCCTGGGTTGCCTTTATTTTCAATATACAGGGTGCGGCACCGAAAACGAAGCGGATCGTATATCCATAGAGTAATAAATAATAGAGGTTTTAAAACATATGGAAGAAACTGGAACAAAGTTTGTGTGCAGCCTGTAGCGCACGGTGCTGTACAGCAACTAACTGAATTAACCTTCCTCTACACAAAAACAAAAATTTCCATTTTTAGTATTATTTTAATTTGAGTTTAGTCGTTGTCATTTGTGAATTTATTTTTATTAATCTACTCATTGGCATTTCTGCAAAGGAATTAATTATCTTTATCATTGATACCTACTATTATCACAGCATTTATCATCACTTATCATAGGCAAGTTAAAAAAGTGGATTTTTAACCCTAACCGTTTAAGGTTGGGTTCAGTTTGGATTTCGTAATGGAAACATTATTTGTTATTTTATCGTTTTTTTTCAGACAAGAACGAAGGATTACCAAAAATTTGTGACCCAAACCAAACTAATATGTATGTAAGTTCAAGAGATCATCCATTACTCAAATGTGGTTAAAATCCAAACTAAGGGTTGGACTTTGAGTTTCATTTACCCTTAGTTTTAATATGTATGTAGTTACGAGATATACATATATTATAGTATATTAAGTATCAAGAACGGTAAGGGTTGTTTACCGGTCGACAGCAATGTTTTTGATGGAGACCGGTATCACCCTTAACGTTCGAAATGCTTATACCATTTTTTGCGCGATCGTATTGAAATAAACTTCGAATAAAATAATTTAAATTTCTTCGAAATGAGCAAAATGTCAAAAGTGACGTTTATACTTCTCGATCAGTTTAAAATATAATTTGCATTTTGGTGAAATTGTTTTCATGCTATTTATTACTTTTTATATTCTGTTCATTAAAAAAATATAGATCTTATTTTTTTTTT
>CAJUYI010000635.1:0-18962 GCA_910591695.1 Galerucella pusilla | reverse complement strand
GTAATCTACATAATTCTACGTCTTATTTTTTCTAATTATATATGCCGTTAAGACGCCAGAGAATAGTTCGTTCATAGTGCCCCACCCTGTATAAGAAGCTGAAAATAAGGTAGCAAAAAAGGAAAGTAGATTATGTGGAAGGAAGAAGAAATCCCCATCCACATGACGGATTGCATATTAATTCAAAATTCTAGGTAGCTAATGGATTACATAAACTAAAGCCTGCTGCAACTCCTCCAGGAAATAGGTCTAAAGAAGCCACTATTTAGGTCTCAGTGAATATCATCCCAATATGCATACATACAGATAACCTCTACACAACACAAACTGTGAAGGTTTTTGAATGTTTTAAAATGAAATCCGATACATTTTCTTACATTCTAATATTATCTTTTCCTCAGTACAGTTCCTTCAGAAACCAATGTAATTAACTCAACTTTATCGTCCACTTTATCGCGACTGAATATAAACAAGAGATATGAAATAGCATTCATCACCTGGCGTGTGCTGTCGGAAGACACAAATTCATTTGTTTTCGTCCGTTGTTGTTCAATGTACTGTTAATAGGAACTATTATCACGGTTATACTGTCACCAACTCCATAACAAACCATTTTGATATTTTTTGCTTGGAACTTTTAATTCTGCCGATAACGGAGCCGCGGGGCAGCTTTAGTCCCGAGTTTGTTTGGGATATTCCGATGGATGGTGTTGTGAGACATATAATTATTGCTCCAATCGTTTCTTCTGTGTCTCTAACCTTTATTTTTGATTTGATGGTTCAGTCAGTTGTCTTAGTGGTGTCTTAATTAGCTGCGTTCTTATTTGCGTCCGATCAATCTTTTTAGTCTGAATCGTTCGTTTACTACATCTAGAGGTAGGGGAGGTAAATCTAAACTGTTCGGTAATTGCGCTCAGATCAGTCGGATGTAAATCTGTTTGCTCGGAATATTTTGACCGACGAGAAAGATTAATCTCTCTATCTGTCATATTATGATGTAATGTTGTAGTCACTTATGTCATTAGATAAATCTCGTACTGTTTGTTGACCAGGAATAGCGACCTAAATGGCCTCAGGGATAGTCGTAAATAATGAAAAATAAAATCTGAAACACTAGAAGAACGGAAACATCAAGCAAAATATCATAGTTCGTAAATGGAAGACACAGGCAAATGGGAGTAGTTTGTTTATAAATATGATTGGTCGGGCCGTTCGTTAATAGCAATTTGCTCAGATTAATTTGTGATCACTTGACCAAAAATCCGTCGCCTCTGCGATGCAAATAACGAACGCAGCTACTGTTTAGCAAACAACATGTCATATTGAGTTGCGGGATTCTGGGGTTTGCCAGAAACTTTGTAAAAATCTGAAATTCAAAAAGACTACAAACATGTTGTATTCCGAGGCGAGGCCTTTTACGAGATTATCTTTGCTCTGGATATTTTTTTCCTCTCAATAAGCATATATTTATAGGTTTTCCATACCAACAGGCAAAGTTATTAGTATTTTGTATGATTCTTAATAATACAAAATGGAGAATATAAATTTTCTTTTTCCCTCTACTTGGTTTGTTTTTATTGGGATTTGAACCATGCCATGCTTAATGCTTGAGACTCATAAAACTGACACTGAAACATTATTTTTTAGGGGTTGATTTAGCCCCGCTACTCACCAGATGGGCCTGCATAAATTCGACGCTAAAATTTCACTTATTCTTTTTCTCAGTTTATGTACTTGCTTGTAGACCCTTAAATTCGACGCTAGGTACCTCTACTAATCCTTCTACCTGTATTATTTTGTTGTTGACCCAAAATGACACGGACAACTGACACAGATCAAAGTGTAACTATGTATAAAAATATCAGAAAATAAGAAATAGAAAACTAAAAAAAGACAAGAAAACCCAGGCCCAAACCCGGTTGATCAAATATAAGCTTAATCCTTAAAGGGCATAATCCTTCCGGCAGCGTCCAATTCAAGGGTGTCTCTTCTGGACTGCAGGTAGTTAGCGTCCAATTTGAGGCCACCCGATCAAATACAAGCTTAATCCTTAAGGGACATAATCCTTCAAGCAGCGTCCAATTTAAGGGTGTCTCTTTTGGGCTACAGATACGCCACATACTTTCTGATTAGATGCTTCAAGAATTAATAGCCAGTTGCAAAAAAGCCAATCGAATTTGAAGTTTGATAAACTGTCAAAGACTATAATATAAATGAGTGTTTTGTTTTTTTGTTCACATTTTATACGAGCTTGACGTTTTAATATCTTCTGTATGTTCCTTGTGGCGTATTCATTATTCTTTTTGTAAATAAGGTCTCTTCGTAGTGCAGTCAGAAACGGTTGAAAACTAGACCACTCATGCGCATCAGAGTCTTTTTGTGAACGGTTTTTATTTTCTGCGCATGAGTCGTCCAGTCGTTTGTGACTGTTCTACGAACAGACCAATTATTATACAAAAATAATAAATGTTTTTTTGTACCATACTGCACGACCATAACAGTAACAACTTACAACACATCGCAAAAAGTTGTAACTGTGCCAGATATGTTTGATTTTTAATTTGAAAGTGGCATGGAAAATTATGTATTATGTACAATGCTTGATAATGGGGGAGAAAATTATTATGAAACCATTAGTAGCGCCTCACGTTTTTCATTGACCTGAATCTTTTTCAATAAACCACCTTACCGATTTACCAATGAAAATGAATTTTTAGAGGTAGCATTAGAATTAGCAGGGGCAACAACTGAGGCTGTACCCTCAAGCAGCGATTTTGTGTTACTAACGGACACAAATGAATCAAAAGACGAACGATTGTAGAATACAATCACTCTCGTTGATAAATATACGAAGAGATATATTGGTGTATCTAATGAGTGGTATGAAATTCTAATGAACTGACTTGGTGAAAATGGAAATGGAAATCAATTTAAATTATTCACTTGTAAAATTAGCAGAAAAAGTTTCAATATTAGTGAATGGAGTTTCAAAAAAAACATTATAGATATGAAAACATTCATATTTTCGTTATCAGAAAGTAAACTTTATAAAATAATCTAGTAGCCGTAAAAAAAATCGGAAGTGAATTTAAACAACTCCCTAGTTATTCAATATAATACTAGTACAACATAAGCCCAACACGATTAAAAAAAAGACGATATAATTGTGGTTCTATCTCACCCCCAACATGGCTAACTTCTCTTTTAGGTAATGTACGTCACATCATTAATGGCGAACTATTTAAATAATCCAAAAGTTGAATTTTCAAATCGACAAAAAAACGTTGTAAGAACAAAAATATTAAAAATAATTGATTTTGTTCACCACTAACTATTCATTGAGAAAACATATTTTTGTCAAGTTTAATACCTTATTCCGAGTTGGGGTAAAATAGGAGAGATGTGGGACAAACTTTCAGCTTGCCTCAAAAGTCTACTCAAAAATTGGACAGATTTAACAGATAAAGCTAATTAGTGAATAATTAGAAAAATATACTTTTTTTCTTGTGGTTAATTGCATGTAACTACGCCGTTTACCTACGACCTACTTGTACTTGTATTTTTCATAAGAAGCATAAGAAATAACAGTTACATAATTAGAGGTGCTTGGTAAACTCCATCTCTATTACTCTATTACCAATGAAAGAAGCACAGTAAAGAACTAACGTTTAATCATTATTATTATATTGTTGATAATCGAAAGTCCATTTTTCAATTATAATCAATACATAATATACATAGTACTTTGTGCTTTTCACAGTTAAACGTGGCCATATCTAATGTTTTTAAATAGTAAATTTTGAATAAAATGGAGACGTCTATTGACAGTTGCTAAGATGTTGCTAGGGAAGCCGTGCGATTTACTTTACAGCTGTGCGTTTTTTTTACAGTGCGTAATAGTTGTCATTACATTGATACCAACTGTGTGTTATTGACTGATTACAGGGGGGGTCGTAGGTAAAATTTTTAATCAATGCTGTAAACATACAGCATCTCTTTTGCTTTTATGCGGCATTGATAGATATATAGTATATTAAGTATCAAGAACGGTAAGGGTTGTTTACCGGTCGACAGCAATGTTTGGAGGCTGAGCGTAGCGAAGCCTCCAATTTTGCTGGAGACCGGTATTACCCTTAACGTTCGAAATGCTTATACCATTTTTTGCGCGATCGTATTGAAATATTCGAATTTCGAATAAAATAATTCAAATTTCTTCGAAATGAACGAAATGTCAAAAGTGACATTTATACTTCCCAATCAGTTTAAAATATAATTTGAATTTTGGTGAAATTGTTTTCATGCTATTTATTACTTTTTATATTGTTCTGTTCGATTCTGTTCATTAAAAAATATCAATCTTCTTATTTTTTTTTGTTTCTTTTGTGTAATGAATGAAGTAATATATTATTTAGGACCACTTAAATGTATGTAGGGCTAAGACGTAGTTTACTTACCGACGTCTGAACGGTAAGTAAATCACTTACCGACGTGTTAGACTTAGAAACCAGTAAACACAACCTACCGACCTGTCAACCGATGCTGTAAATAAACAAAAAAGATCGATCGCGCAAAAAATATATAATCAATTAACCACAGCATACATTTTGACAATTTGACTGAACGTAAAGTGAACGGACCTGTATATAACCTATTTTCAAATTGGAAACGGAAATGTATTTTCAATTTTGAACCTAACAGTCCATCAAATAAAGCCTTCTCTGGAGCCATCAAAAGACTGATGGAACATATTTAATGCACTTCCATTGAAAAGATATAACGTCCATGTCCATAAACCGATTTTATGTCATAGTATTTTTTATCATTTTAGGCGACAGTGGCATAATATTTTTAAGTCTAGACTTAAATATTATTGCGTATAAAAAAAATTCGAACTGTTTATTGTCATTCTATACTTTTTTATCAATTGTTTGATTAAAATTGAAATTCTGAGACTAACTATAGCAATATGCAATACTTGAAACATTTTTTCGCTAGAAAAATGTAGCAATGCTTTCTATATGGAAGAATAATTAGCAATGTTGCTAAAGTATTCAATTATACGTTGTAGTCTGACTTCTATGAAATATTAATATTGTGGGAAATCAATGATTTGGTTTGAAGCTTGAGTTCCTAAAGGAAACTCGTATTATTTCTATTCAGTTCAGTTCTCAGTGATGAAAAGGAAGATGTGAACGTGGACATGGTATTGTACGTCTCTGTAATCCCTGTATTTTTCAGCAATGCACTCAATTTGTCCTCAAAGTTTTTGAATTTAACATGTCACTTATAAATGATAGAAACCAACACTACCATTGCGTGAAGTAGTAGAGCTAGCCTATTGACGACGAGAGAAAACTCCTCCAAATTTCAAAGACTAGCCTGAATATTTATTACAGTAGCAATGAGAACATATATGCCCAATATATAGTAGTGTTTCAGAAAGAACAAGACACAAACTAAGTTTGGAAGGAATGATTTAAAAAAACCACCTCCTTGCTTCTTGGAAATCAGAAAAAACCTGGGATATGCTACAAGATGGTATAATAAATTTTTGAAGAAATTTGATACAGAATTCAGCAACAAGGAGGAATGGCATCCAAATACTATTACCAGAATTGAATGACATTCAATGGTACAAAAGCAATAGAAGGAGCTGGGATAGGTGTGCTCGAGTCAGGAACCAATAGCAGATGAACTAGCAAAGAGAGGGCCTGAAACACTCTTTTGGGGGCCGGAACCCTTTTGCGGTATCAGCTCCAATGTATTATTGGAAGAAATAGGCAACGCCAAAAAGATAATAAGAGCTGGCAGAAATCCTAAAATTCCTCTGGGAACATATACCCAAAGGAGCTACTAGTCTCTGAGATTTTCCTCGAGAACTGAGTAGCACAATAGATCTTTCATGTCACCGCAATATACATACATACAATACCACTGCCAAATTGTTTGAGTAGCCAAGAGTTAAGTAAGTTAATTAGAACCAATTCTCTATATTTTTATATTATTTTGGCGAAATAAAGCTAGAATAAATTTTCCCAAGTAACAATTTAGGTTCTGAAAAGGTTATAAACAACTCCCAGAACCAGTTTTAGAAATATTATTACTAATGCCATTAAGCACAAATAACCTTATTTCCTAGCCAGTAGAACCTCCTGTAGCAAAAAAGGGCCCAGCCCTGAAGAGGTTGTCGTTTCCAACAGGCCCTAGCCAATTTGAAACTAGATCGCATATCACAGAACCTTATTAGGCAACAGAAATAACCTTTGAAGAAGCCTAAAAATAACCTTTTTATGACCTAAAAGTTTTCAGGCTCACCTGTTTATAACCCTATAGCAAAATGCCTTTTAGTTGGTTAATTTGACCTATTCGTGGCCTTTCGGCATTTCAGAAACATTAAAAAGCATTAGTATTTAACCATTTAGTTTTAAATATGGTATAGCTTTGGTAAAAGGAGACAAATATGTACAAGTTAATGGAAGCATGCATGGCGATATTTCCAGTATGAGTCTGTTACAGAAAATATATGTTATTAAACATATTATGACCGATTTTCATTGCGCATACCAGTTAGTCGTGAAGTTAGGTGTAAATTAGCTGTAAAACACACGCGCCTTCAATATCTTATCAAATAGTGGTAATTCTGCATAAAAAAATAAATAATAAATACAAATATTTTTTTTATTTTGATGTATACTTCAACGAAAATATGTACTTACATACTCCAGTGTCTATAAATATACAAATTAATTACTCCTTTTATCATTTTAACCTATATTTTATACGCTTAAACAGATGGTAGTTTTTAATTTTTTTTTCATAATGGACGTCTACCAGGGGATGCTTACAAGTTGCTATAAAAGCTAAAGCTAGTATAGAAAGTTATGTTATAAAACGAAAGGCTTAAAAAAGTGCCAATGGGCCATAAAAACAGCTAAAACAGTGCTAACTAGCATCTATCAGGGCCTAATAGCACTTTCAATGACCAATTAGCCGGTAAAGCCCGGGCGAATTCCAATAAATAGCTTTTAACGCCTATGGCAGGATCTAGTGGCATCATCTATTACTACGCAGAATTTCTCGACACCTTTTTATTGCAATTCAGTTTGTGTTTGGTTTTGTAGGTTACCGTAATTGTGCAAAGAAAAGTGTTTTTAACTTTCATTAAAAGTACATACAGGGATGTATTTAGATTAAAAAGTAAGTTATTTAATACTATCTTGAACCGTTTGGATTTTACAGCAAATCAAATTACCCTCCTCGACAAATTCAGATAAAAACTCATTTGAATTACTGGGCTTTCCCTTCCCATAATAAATGCCAATTATCATAGGCTTACATAAAATTTCATTGACATTAAAAAGTATGGGCCAAAATTCGTATTTCGAAGAGTTGAAAATCGGCAATCAGTCAATGTTTATATTTATAGAAATATTTTGGCTTTTTTTTGTGTCGTGATATAATTCTTTCAAACACTTAGTTATTCCGTTATGCCAATATTGACCTCCTGCAATATCCCGTACATTAATTTTACATGGAGTAGCCAAGAAAGTTCTAGGGTCCTTCGGAAACTTGACCTCTGTATTTTTATTTAAAATTTGTAGAAGATCTTTAATGGCAACGTGATGAATGTTATGCTTCAGTGCCCACTCTTTTAGGTCTTGTTTAAAATCAAACTTCTTTAAGTCATCCATTTCACCTTCATCGAAATCCAATGAACTCGCCGGTTGCTCTGAAGCCTGGTCTTCTGTTAAGTAACTGGTACTGGCATGTTGAATATCTAATTCTTGGGGATCAGTAGATGGGGTATCAATAAGAGAGTCATTACTTAATTCGCAAAATTCTTCATATGCCGTATTAATTGCAAACTAAAATTTTTTTACACTATAGAGTGGTAATTAATTTATAAGCCGTATTTACCTGACTAGCTGTAATTCGTTGTAAATTTCGTTTGACTTTTCTTTTAAAATAACCACTTCTTACAATATTTTGCCAAGCCATCCCTGTGTTTACAAAGGCTGCAGTAGTGGAACAACGTGGGAATTAAATGCCGCGACCGTTGCTCAACGGTGTTTTATTGTGACTAGTTGGTTATGCCTAATCCCATAATGTTATACTTTTAGCCACATGACTTTTTGCAACTCCTTTAGGTGTTAATGTATGCCATATTGGCTTAAATAGGCCGCATAAAGTGCCAAATAGTTAAGCAATTGTCTCGTGGCCAAGTGGTTCTAAACAGGTAACTTTTTTGATCAAATGGTTTTATTTTAGAATTTTCGTTGCCAAAATAATGCTGAAATATAACTTTTTTAAAACCTAACAGTCTTAAATCCATTAGGCCCTCGTTTAAGGCCATAACAACGTTATTGTTAACTCTTAACTTCATCTAATTAAACTTTTGTTTAACCTAAAGATCCTAGTTCCTATAAGGACAATATTAACCTAAATATATCCATCAAGCAAGGCAATGACTATTAGAGAACCTTTACGCGGCTAAAAGGCAACTTTAAAAACCATCAGCTTGGAAAAATGTTACTTGGGTTGGCACGTCCATGAAATAATTAATTCAAACCACGCAACTGGAAAACTAGGAAAAAAATACCAATAGAATGAATTTTCTACTTTATGCGCGTATTACGTGTAGGATGTAGCAATAATTTAGTTTTTTTTATTCAAATCCAACCAAGCTTCTAATTCAAAAGAGTTAACCAGGACAATCGTTCAGGATTACGCTCAGCTACAACATTAATCTAATGAAAAATACATCAGAAAAATGTTAGTCAAGTGAAATAGATATTAAATTTATTTCTTTTTATATAAATTTAGTCATGAGGAATTTACCTCCTACTTCGCATAGACGAAATAGCAAATGAGTATTGAAAAGTGTCTTTTCTAATTGTTTACAGGAAATTTCAGTCAAAATTCACATTTCGCTACTCAGTTGGTTGGAGGCTAGGGTGGTATACGTAACAAAAGTGTGACGCACACACCTACACCCTAAATCGGTTGGACCAATTAGAAAAACATATTTTCTTCTAAAAAGACTTGAAAAAGTACTGGGTGGTCTTATACAATTTTCCCCTGAGCACCCAATCACCAATCATGCATTTCAAACTGACAAATCAACTGTTACAACCTTGCTAAAAAAATCACCCAATTGCTCAACAACAAGAAATCACGGTGGCCAAATTACATAACATTCAAGGAACATTGGGCAGCCGACAAGGGCGGTACTATCTCCTCTACTGTGGTCATTCTCTAGAAAGAAAGAAAAAGGTTAGAACTATAAGGCTCGATAACTATAAACGATCTTAACAACATGGCAAGGACCAAATCAGGAAGGGTAGGATATAACATCTTCCAAATGACGTTGGGCGATGTTTACAGTTGGTGAGAAAGGAAACAGAAACAGTCTGTTATACCCGGCAAAACAAAGGATAGCTATTCCAATAAGCCTATCTAAGAACGTCACAACTTTCCAAGAAGAAGTGACGGCGATTCACCAATGAGTTGAAAAAGGAGGGGCAAAATCTACCAAAGTACTTCAATCCATAGAGGTCAGTTCTAAACTAGTATGGTATTACATAGGTGCGCACTTGGAGACCTTTGCAAGGTAATGGTTGCCTGGGTACCAGGGCATGAGGGTCATAAGGGACACGTTTTGGCGGATCAAACGGCCGGGCAAGGGCTCATCAATGCCATTCTTTGGACAGGAACCCTTCTGCAGCGTCGCAAAGTTGACAATAAGAAAATAGCCACAACGAAGTGCGTGGTACAGAAATCTCGAGAATGGTGAGTAATCTTACCAGGCGAAACAGTTCATTAGAGGACATTCGACAAATGCCAAAGTGTCAAGGCTGTAGTATTCATGTAAACAGGGCACTGTTAGCGTGTGGTTTGGCGAACCTGGCTCGTGACTCGCCCAGACACGCGCCGTGAGTGCGTGCGGGCATGCTCGTAATTTTTGGCGCGGCTTGAACTTTCCCGCTTATTGTCGGTAAATTTGAGCGATGTATGTATGTATGTGTTTTGGGATGACATTCAATGAGACCTAAAAGATCTATTGTGCCCCTTTACTTCTACTCAGTTTCTGAGGAGAGTCTCAGAAACTAGTAGTTCCTTTAGTCCTATTTCCCGGAAGAATTTTAGGATGTCTGCAGGCTTTAACTTAGGCAAAAGGCAAATATTCCTCTTCTATCCAGTAATCTCCTAGGTGCTGTGCTCTAGGATTCTGAAGTGCTGAGCAGTTGGAAAGTACGTGGATGGAGGTTTCTTCTTCCATTCCACGAAATCTGCATTCTGCTTCCTCTACTATTTTGAGCTATTTCAGGTGCCCATTCAGGCGACAATGTCCCGTTAGGATCATTGTTAAGACTCTTAGCGCAGTTTTACTTTGACTTTGCATTCTTTTGATCTCAACAGGTTGTAGTCTTTGATTGTATAAGCCCTACTAGATCTTTCCAATGGTCAGATCTTCTCTTTTTCTCAGCATTACTTATTTCTTCCAATATCACATTGGGGATGATTCCGCAAAAGGGTTCAGGACCGCAAAAAGGTATTTGTCACCCTCTTTGCTAGTTCATCTGCTATTTCATTTCGTTCTATTCCAGTGTGTCCTGGAATCCATAGTAAAGTTACTATATTGTTCTCGCCTAGTTCATTGAGTTTGTCTAGGCATTGCCACACCGTTATGGTACTGATTACACAAGAGCTCAGTGCCTTAATGGCTGCTTGACTATCCAACATTATGATAATCCTTTGACTTCTGTATCCTTTATCAATATTGAACTGGGCGCACTTTCTTATGGCGTGAATTTACGCTTGAAAGATACTTGGGGTTTTTCCCAAGCTTTCAGAGTGTTTGGTTCCTGGCCCGAACACTCCTATCCCAGTTCCTTCTATTGCTTTTGAGCCGTCTGTGTACCATTGAATGGCATTCCTTTCAAGTCTGGTAATGGTATTTGAACGAATTGAAACAAAAATGTCAGTGAAGTTTTCAATCGCCGAATTAAAGAAAAAAAGGTTGGCCTGATGGCTTTTTTCCGAAAGCTCCTACAATATATTTAGACAATTAATATACCTAGGGAGGCAACCAAATACTCACGCTATTGTGGCTTTGATATAAAGATACTTTCCACTATCTTCTTTTTTGTGGCATTCGTTCAATGTTTATAGAACTACCTATATTATTAATCTTTTTTGAACTAAAAGGACAACTGAACACACTCAAGTGTGCGAAACCACTGATGAAATGAAATAACTAATAAAAACAAGATATTCCAAGCCGGCACGAGCCTATAGTGCGAACTAAAACATGTCGTGGGATCGCTTGACAATCCTCGATCAACTAGCCCTCCCAGACGAGCTACTACCACAAGCCAGGTTCTCCAAACCACGCGCCGTGGGATTCTAACTTATTGCGAGTCGCAGAGAAGTCCCAATAGAAAAAAGGAGCATGTACAATTTCTCATCACTCACCTAAACTTAATTTTACATTAACTGCGCCAATGTAATTTATCACTCCGCTGTATTACCTATGAGCAAACGAAACAATTTTTCTTTTACATTTACGTGGAAACGAGAATAATTTTCATTAAACGAGTGAGAAATATAACAACATATCAGACAGATTAGCGTAAAATTGTGACAGCAGGCTTAAAAAAAACACGATGTAAGCCACAAATATAATTACAGTAAATGGGGAAAGTGCCGCCGACCGTCAAACAACCCTCGTGTAAAAATTTTATAGCAATTAATCTCCGTTTGTAAAAAGAGAACACATTAATTTAATAACAGAATTGAACGATCCAGGCATAAAAGAGATATTATGTGAATTTTAGGTTGGTAATTAAAATTATGCAGAGAGAATATTAAAGCGTTGCAGTTACTATCCTTGGATTTATAACTTCTAGTAGTTTGCATAGAAATTAGAAATATAATTAAAAAGATAATTTAGTAGATATTGTTTTGCTGATTTGTTACGAATTAAAATGTTACTATTAGTAAATTGGAATTATCCGCATGATTGACTTTTCATTTAAGTATTATACATTTTTGTGATCCTTTTGTAAAGGAGAACCCAATGATGCTATAAGGTATGGGGGGTTCTACTTAGAAAATTGTGAGGGATGACCATAGGAGGAAGGAGGTTAAAGTAAAAAAGTCTACATATGAATGAGCAAAAAGACCACACCTTTACTTGATTTTTGACGAGTTTGCTATTTTTTTCATAAAAGTTACGCCTTCAGAACTAAGTGGAGTGGATAGTTTTCATTTAAATGCTATGTATATATTGATTTTGTCGTCGCCCCTTTTCTGTCATTGTACTTTAGTTAAAGCTATTGATTTGATAGTATTTTAGTACATCCCTGGTAAGTTTTGAATCAGCTTTGCGAAACCGACAGTTGTTTATCAATTAAAACAATAGTATATTGTCTAAAATTCCTTTATATACCTCGAAGACTAATCTTTCCAATCTAATCATTACCAATTATACTTTTGTTTATGAAAATGCTTATGAATAGTTTGTCAGGTATGAAAAACATCAATCCATTCATTTTCGTCCTCATTAAGAACTCGAGTTTTTCGATCATCATTAATAATATCTGAACATTTGCAAACTGTATTCGAAAATGAAAAATAACATACTTAAATAAAAAGTTATATAATTCAAATTTTCCACGTCGTCTACTCAAGCTTTTCGCCTCATAATTTTCAAGGCTCTAACTTGATCTAGTCGCCCCCTTTTAGATTCGTTTCCGCTATATTCTATATATCTCTATCCTTCAATTTTTTG
Source organism: Galerucella pusilla (assembly GCA_910591695.1). Classification (NCBI taxonomy): domain Eukaryota; kingdom Metazoa; phylum Arthropoda; class Insecta; order Coleoptera; family Chrysomelidae; genus Galerucella; species Galerucella pusilla. Next base: position 6,169 of record CAJUYI010000635.1, on the reverse strand, counting down.
CGAATTTTCTTGTTAACTAAAAAGGTTCTCTTAACCCCTTTTTCTAAGAATTATTATAATATCATCGTATATTTTCCAAATTGATTTTATATGCAAAAATTTTTCACTATAAACTATCCATTCTACGTCGGCGATATTGTTCTGTAGACCAGTGCAGATGACTTGGTTCGCGGACAAAATTAATAATGATGAGGAAGGAATACAGGAACCAAAAATCCAGCCACGTAAATTGTACGGGGGCTGCTAGGGGAAGCGTTTTAGAGATTGAGCTAGGTTTTTCGTCATTTCCAGCGAAATTTGACCTCCAATCGAAAAATGTTGTAGTGTAATCTTGTAGGGATCAAACAGATCTAAAACTTTCGTAACCGTTACCGTTAAAGAATGAAATCTGTTATTTTATAGAATAACTACCTACTTATTCCAGGAAATAACTGTAAGTGTAAAATTCTCTTATATTTCATGGTTTCTAGTTATTTCATAGAATAACGATCTGCGGCCGGTTGAAGTGTAAAATAATCTAAATCATATATCTCGCATGATAAATACACCACCCCTCCTGCATGTATAAACTAAGGCCATAGAGAGCGAACTTGTTTAGCGTATTGGCGCCAGTTCATTCCGGTTAATTTTTTTGTTTTAGAAATAATGTTATTTGTAATTCCGAGTGTCATTTTAGTAATCCGTGTTGTAACAGATGATTTGATGGTACTTTTCCAAAAATACCATTTAAACGCTGCATAAATTAGATGAATTGCTTCTTTTTAATTTCAATTGTCTATCATTAGTTTAATTCCATTGTATAAAATTGTTTATTTCCCACTTTCCCACTGTCTCTCATTAGTTAATGTATAGAATACCTAGTTATTTCATAGAATAACTAGTTAAAGTGTCAAATTAATAACATATTACACAATTTAACGGACACGATCAGTTATTTCATGGAAACACGAGGCATTCTATGAAATAACTGCATTATTTACTTTAACGGTGAAAAGATTTATCTTAGACACAATAAAACTATCTATCTATCTATCTATCTACTTTAACGGTAACATTCCCATTCTGGGAAAAATCTAAAGAAGGTTTTTTCGTTTTCAGTTTTTTTCTATAGCAAAAAAATATTTCTCCTGAAATTTATAGAAGGCACCTTTCTATGTTCCAAATAGGATGTAATTTTTTTGAATAAAAAGTGAATTTTCCAAATAAATATTAACATGAAACCGAAAAACTACCCTTAACTGCAAGCAAAAATATTTATGTAAAAATTCTTCTCTTCGTTGAAACGTCTCCTTTGAGATGGTGTACGGATATATACAGTGATGGGCAAATGTGTGGAACCAAGTAAATATCTCTGGAATTATTAGAGATATCAAAATGAAATTTGGAAGGTGGATACTACAGTAGATTGCCTATTTGTTTTCATATTTTTTAAAAATTTTGAACTTCCGGTTTTACCGGAAGTAATGTCGATTCTAAAATTTGCAATGGAACACCCTGTATATTATTTTAGTTTCTGAGAAACATTTTATTACGAATACAAAAATATCGGGTTCGATATTTTTTATTTCAATACCAAAAATTATCAACAGTAAAAACACAATAGCTTTTTTTTATCGGATAAATTTCTCTTTGCAACGAAACAGTTTTGCCAATCTCTAATTTTACGAGAAAAACTGACATGATAAAATCGCGACACCGAAGGTGGAGCGATTTTATCTAATGTCAGTTTTTCGAGCAAATTTAGTGATTGGCAAAACTTTGAGTTAAAGAGAAATTCATCTGATAAAAGAAAAGCTTGAGTGTTTTTTGGCAAGATAAATTAAAGACAGAATATATGGATGAACAACAACAATAATTATCTTTTCCGCAAATCGCTAGGAAATTTTGACATTCCTGTCAAAATTTCTTGAAGAAAAAGTCAGGACTTCCTTACTGTAAGGAAATGTCATTTCCTTACTGTAAGGAAATGATATTTCCGTACAGTTGTTAGTGTTCTACATAAATGATTGAAAACACATTGCTTATAAGGAATTAATTTATATTTTGAAAACATCAAGTCATTGCTGAATTATTGAACATTGGAGGAACACTCTTAGAACTATGAGAAACATTTTGGACAACATGCAGGGTGGTAGGGTCATTTTGTTGAATATTTTGTACTGTGAAAATTTTATTTGCCACCTCAACCTTATTGTTAAGCGATTCTTCGATATATCCTTCAGCAACGTTTGATGACTTCCATCCGCCATGCCTCTTTAAACTAGTTATGTCGGCACCAGAGTCAACCAATATTGTTGCAGAAGACCGACGAAAGCAGTGACCAGTATATTCTGTCGGATTTACCAAGTTCAAATAAGTAGCAACTATTTTGGGCATTTTTCTAAATTGATGAATTCCTACCACTTGTCTACAACCCTTTCCGCTTTGATATTTAAAGAAAAATCGGTCACTGTTCATATTTTCTGGTCTTAACGAAACATACTTTCGATAAACATTCAAGTAGATCTGATTAATTACAAATGATCTTGGTTTGTTGGTTTTCGAATCAGGTATGCTGATTAAAAGCTTAGATTCTAAGTCTTCTATATCGTGTACAGTCATTCGGACTAACTCATCCATTCTACAGGCCCCAGAAATACCAAATATTACAGCCACCTAAAAAATAAATAAAGCTATAATCTAAATAGAAATTAAAACCTTGTAAATTACCTTAATCATTAAATTTTCTTTATCTGGAGCTTCCTGGATAAATTTTTCAATTTCTTCCTTCGTTAAAATCTTAGATTTCTTTGCCCTATAACCTTGAGCTTGCCGTTTCAATAAAGAACGAAGTTTTGAGTATGTAGATATATCTACATTGTGTTTAAGTGCAAGGGTTGACTTCAGCATTGAATAATTGGCCCATAATGTTGAAGATTTCATCTTTAAACAAAGGTCTAGGAAGTATGCCATTACAACATTTTTTGAGAAAGAACTCGTATTTTTACTCATGCGATAATCCATAAAACGTCTGTATGCATTTTCGTACTTTTCTCTTGATTTCTTTGGCAATAATTCTAATGAAGCAGTATTCACTGCCTCAACCAGCTCTGGAGGAGTCCCAGGAATGGAAATTTCATCATCACTTATCATTTTACTTTCGAGAACACCAGCAATTAATTTATAAGCGTCAAGTTTGACAATTCAACCTCAATACGTTTCCATAGTAACCCAAGTAATTTTATTAGGAATTTCAAAGCACCATTTATTTGGGAATAAAATTATCGCGTTTTTTTTAAATCAATCAATATCTGTCGAATTTTAAACGATTTGCGGAAAAATAGTATGTTTACCTCGTAGGAAAAGCCACATTCCTGGACTCTGTGTTGCTAAGTCTCGGCTTGCGCCTCGACTTAGCAATCTTCACAGTCGTCCAGGAATGTTAAGCTTTTCCTACCCAGTAAACAATGTACTATTATCAACCAAACTTGTGACTCATTGTCATTGTGTAAAAGTGACGTCCGCTTACTAGATATTGAGGAAGAGGAGTTTTTATCGATGTCAAAGTGACAATAACATTTCCAGGTATATGACATTTTAACATTGGAGTTAATTTATCAACAGTGAAAACACAAGAGCTTTTTTTTATCGGATAAATTTCTTTTTGCAACGAAACAGTTTTGCCAATCACTAATTTTACGAGAAAAACTGACATGATAAAATCGCGACACCGAAGATGGAGCGATTTTATCTCATGTCAGTTTTTCGAGCAAATTTAGTGATTGGCAAAACTTTGAGTTAAAAAGAAATTTATCTGATAAAAGAAATGTTCGAGTGTTTTTTGGCAAGATAAATTAACGACATAATATATGGATGAACAATTTAAATTATAAGTAACCAAACTTGCGACTCATTGTCATTGTGTAAATGTCGCTTACTAGATATTGAGGAGGAGAAGTTTTTATCCGATAAAAAAGGATTCACCTTTTTTATCGATGTCAAAGTGACAATAACATTTCCAGGTATATGACATTTCAACATTGGAGTTAATTTATCAAAGGTAATACCACGAGTGCTTCAAATTTTATCGATAATTTTTTGTTTTCCACGAAAACTTGTTTATTTGGCAAAAATATGAAAACAAACCGATTGATAAAATCACAAGTCCGTTTCGGTTTGTTTGAATGTTTTTGCCTCAAATAAACAAGTTTGAGTGATGAAAATAAAAAACTATGTGATAAAATTTGGAGAGCGAGTCGTATTTGGGAAGATTATTTTTTTCATTAATTGTGGAGAGTAATTTTGTATTAAATGTTCAATATTCTCTTGGGTGATGGCACTGAATCGGTTTGTTTCATTTTTCAATAAACTTCGAAGCACTTTTAGTTGTCAATAATGACAAATTCAAAGTAAAATATTGACGTTTCAATGTAAACAAGGTATTATCGATGAGGAAGCAGAATTATCAGTAGTAATACCCCTAGGGTCTTGATAATACCGAGATAATTTTGTCGTAGAGAATCCTTCAAGCGTGTTGCTCAAAGATAATATCCCTCGGCCTGCGGCCTTGGGCTATTGTCAAGCAACTCGCTTTCAGCAGTATTTATCAAGACCTGAGGAGTATTCGAAAAGATAATTTTTTCTTTGTAGCTTCCAAAAAATTGATTGCCAATCTGATGTTTAATAATTTTCAATACAAACTTTATTAGTTTTAATCAAATAGTATTCATTTTTATTTAAAACTACAGTTGTGAAAAGTACAGTTGGTAAATTTATTGAATCGTTAGATACAATACCTATTCTTCGCAACATTTTTGATCCAGTTGTCAGTTTGACGTTCAATTAATGTTTAATAAAAAGTAAACACCAAACTGAAAACACCACATGTAGGGTATTATCGCTGTAATACATCGGTGATTGGATGAAATTTGACACATGACTTGAAATTAAGTAATTTGATAGGTTACTATATTCAGTATTCATTACTATATTCATTTTCAGTATAATACCGAATGAGTATTACTAGAATAATGTATTGCTAATGGTTAAAACCACCAAAATGTCAGATTTTGGTAAGTGAAAAAAATAATCAGCTTTGTTTCCTCACTCCTTACCTTACCTTAGCCTTTTCCAACTGTTTAGTTTTCAAATTCTTACAATAAGCTGTGATTCATTTAATGAATCATTTAATTTAATAGACACCATTACTGAATAAAAATGTATTAACAAAATTTAAATGACTATATGAATAATATAAAACCACAATCTTTTAAGGGTTCCGTAACTAGAGTTCAAAAACAGACCCCATTACTAAGACTTCGCTGTCCGTCTGTCTGCCTTCTATCCGTCTGTCTGCCTTCAATCAGTCTGTCTGTCACCAGGCTGTATCTCATGAACCATAACAGTGAGACAGTTGAAATATCCACAGATGATGTATTTCTGTTGCCTACGGCCTCATATTTTTTTTTTAAACTCGTGTTATACTCAGCAAAGCTATTAAAATGAATAAAAAAAGTAAAATCTATCAGCTAAATAAATTATATTAGCTTCATGTATGTTTTTATAGATAATGGTACGGAACCCTTCGTTCACGAGTCCGACTTGTACTTGGCCGGTTCTTATAAATATTTTGTTGAATTTTTTTTATCGTGGTTTTATTTCCCAATAAAATAATGAAAATAGTCTTCACCATTTATATAACCTAATTAAACCCGGACTAAAAAAATCCATATTAAGTTTAGACAAATCATCGTAATTGATAAATGAGTCTCTATACCGACAGTCCTCAGGAACATTGAAAACATTTTCACTTATTACTTTGAGTGTAATGAATTTCAAACATAGCATGACTGCGATAGGATCATGCGTGATTGATAGAATCTTGTATATTTTCAATACACCGAATGATTGAAGACTATGTTTGTCACTCATTTCATTATTTATATGGACAAATTGATGTTCAGCGGGGTTACAGGCGGTAACAAAATAAAAACTGGGTGGATTTTAGAGGTATTTTTTTCGAAAGGCTACTTTCTAAAACAAACTTAATTAACCATGTGATTTTGGAAGGGACAAAACTTATGGGTATGTCATCGCCTAACCATCACCACGTATCATGGGAATAATTTATTTACAAAAATCATAGGAGTACAGTAAAATTTTCAAAATGGATTCTTATGAGAGTATTTTT
>CAJUYI010000634.1:73850-110486 GCA_910591695.1 Galerucella pusilla | reverse complement strand
TAGCCTCAGTCGCAGAAATAGACCGACGTTAAATAACAGAATAATAATAACTATTAAAAACAAATATAAAGTGGAATCCATAAAAACTTGAAATCTGGCAGTTCAAATATGTCAATTTAAATATGTTTCAAACTTTTATATCTGTCACTGTCAATACAATTGAGTTTGTGGTATCGGTTGTTATGGGCAACGAGCGTTTTGCCATTTTTTACGCTCAGCGAGCGAAAAGTAACTCTCCTCAAAAAACGTCAACTTTTCGTTGTCAATGGTTAGCGAAAAAGCCTACTTTTCAATGTGATTGTAAAGAAACATAATTGTATTTACAGTTACAGTGGCAGTGACATCCTAGAGCAACCTGGATAGGAAATGTTTTTGTCTCCTGAAAATCCATGACAATCTAATAAATCGCTGTTTTGTTAAGTTCTTGATGTTTTAAATAATCAACTACTGTGATTGCGATGTTACCGTATTAATTTTTGTTGTGTTTTTGTGCTTAATTGTTGTGCCACGTTCTGAATATTTTGCATATACTGGCCGAATGACCCTGCTAGCTGAGGCTTTTCCAATTGTATAATAAGAAGAAGTACCTTGACACTATTGACAATAATAATTATATGTTTGAAATTTTATGAAGTATTTGACATGTGCTTGAAATAAGAGGTATGAATCTATCACTTATAATTGCACAAGTGGTTTGTATTTTATCGGGTAAATTTGGGCTGTTTAATGAGAAACTGTTTCCTAGTAATTTGACGAGAATAACTGTCAACTATTAAAAACACGACACCGAATGTGGAGTTATTGGTTATTGGTGACAGTTATTCGAGTCAAATTGTTAAAGGAAACAGTTTAGAATTTGAGCAACACAAATTTACCCAATATCAATACAAACCTCGAGTGTAATTCGGCAGGACAATTTAATGAATGAGAAATTTGGAAACATATCAATGCAAACTTTATTCATGAAACATTGAAAATAAACACATTTTTATTTTAATGTACAATTATTAAAAACTATTTATTCTGGTAACCAACACAGCGATAATTGATGAACAAATGAATAAGTGAAAAAATCACTAGTGTATTTGTCAAAGGTAATGTAGTATTACCTTTGACAAATACACTAGTGCTTCAAATTTTATCGATAATTTTTTCTTTTCCACGAAAACTTGTTTACTTGGCAAAAATATGAAAACAAACCGATTGATAAAATCACGAGTCCGTTAGGACGAGGGATTTTATCTAAATTCGGTGTGTTTGAATGTTTTTGCCTCAAATAAACAAGTTTGAGTGATGAAAATAGAAAATTATGTGATAAAAATTGAAGAGTGAGTTGTATTTGGGTAGATTATTTTTTTCAACAATTTAAAATTACCTGAATATTCAATATTCTCTTGGGTGATGGCACTCAACCGGTTTGTGCTCATTTTTCAATAAACTTCGAAGCACTTTTAGTTGTCAATAATGACAAATTCAAAGTAAAATTTTGACGTTTCGATGTAAACAAGGTATTATCGATGAGGAAGCAGAATTATCAGTATAATCCCGAATGATTGGCTAGAATAATATATTGCTATTGGTTAAAACTACCAAAATGTCATATTTTGAGAAGTGAAAAAAATAATCGCTGTAGAAGTTGAAGCTAACTTTTGCCGCTGTCAAAGTGACAATTGCACTGTGGCATATGCGATTTTTTAATTTGTCAATTTTATTAGTTATATTCAAGTGATTGTAGGAAAAATGTTATATGCATTGCGAGCTAAAAGTGGAATTATGATTTTTAAAGAGAAAATCGTTCCTTAACTAATTATTCTACAATCGAATTGCATTTTTTTACGTGCAGTAAAATCCTCAAAACATTTTTCTAGTGGTCATTCCGAATCCAATGAGCTATTGCTCATATTTTTAGGAGCTTTATCTCTATTTTTCACGTTTTTCAAGTTGTAGACTGGACTACTTGCTTTCGAACAATAATTCCTTACTCTTCGCTCTTAATACATAAATAACCATTTATTCCAGTTTTATGGAAGCTCGTTGCAGGTCCCCATTTTATAATGAAAAACTGGCGTGTTTTATTTTGGCAATCATTGAGAGACCAAATTAATTCTATTTGGTTGTCCCGCATGAATGCTATTTGTTAAGGGGCATTCGATCGAAATTATTGTTTATTAAAACAAGAATAATAATTTGAATTGATATGAATGTTTTTGTTGCTTGATATTGCTAATTTGATGTATAAATTAATTCCCATTTCAACGGTTTTTTTTTGTTATGATAATTGTTTTTTCCTGTGTGCGGTGAAATAATATTTATTTTATTGTTTACATTTATTGGGTTCATGAAATTAAATTCTTCCCATGAATTTTTTGGTAATCCTATTTTTGACCTTCACCAATTTACAATGGATGATGGATAATCATTTGTTTCAAATTATATCGTTGTTTTTTTTGTTTGGAAGCTATTATTTTACGATGAATATCAATGTTTCCATGAATTTAGCTAATATTCCAATCAAAACCAAATTTTTTAACATTAATAATCATCATAGTTTTGTACAATGATATTACAAAAATTATGTGACACTGTCAAAAACGGATGATCTACCTTGTACTGATGAGGCGCAAATACGCCGAAACTGTTATACAAGTGATATTGTCCCAAACCAAAATTTTTGGTCATATCGTGAAGTTATCCCAAACCCGTTTAACTTAGAACTGTATACCATTGTCTGTCGGGGCATGCAGCCCGAGAAGTAGATGTTGCTTCTCAGTGAACGGTCCGCTCATTGGAAAGTGATTAACAAATTTGTGAGACGTTATAATAGTATGATATAGTGTAACTATTGTTAATGTGATGACCCATATTTTTAATCCCTTTGAAGGAAAAGCCGCCAAATGGTGTGCATAAAATTCTTTTATAAATTCGAATATTAAGAAATAATGCTTTTCAAATGTAATTCAAATTAATATAGTGGATTAAAATTAACCTGCATAAAATATGTAATACAATTCAAGGTCATCACATTGACATTAGATACACTATACTACGAGTATTATGTTGACATTATCATTATGTTAACAAGCTTCACTCAAATATGACAAATACAGGAAACTCTTATTAAGCAAATAGAACAATTCTATCACAGAATACATCAATAAATGATTTTGTGTACAATAAGCACGGCCGAGGAAGAAGTTTTTTTTATTCCAGCTTTTCAGCTTAATTCGTCTTCGAATATAAAACACCTCTGTGGGAGGACAAAGATGAAGGATTGCGTACAGGAAGCGTTACTTTCAGCATATAAAAAATTGTGATGCCTCAAAACAATCCGTCCATTCATCATTTTATCAAAGCAGAACCTCCGCTTTATTAAAAATCCTTTGTGTTTGCTAAAAAGATTTTGCCTTCAACCAGAGCGAAAGGTTTCCACTGGTAGAGTATTAATTAATAATACTTAATAATAAAATACTCCTTTAATGAGATTGCTAGCGATAAATACTGGGAAAGTTGTTCAAACGTATTTGAAACAACAATGAATGTATTTTCTCAAGTAAACCCGCTTGAATCAGTAATTTGAGAAGTGTTTTTGTATATCGAATGCAGTATTTTTCCCAAAGTATCCCCCACTACTAGTGTGATCTTTACTTCCGTTATAACTATCCAAATAGTTGTCCCAGATAAGTTTTGAGTGAAACCGTTTCCACTATAACCACAACAATGTTTTTTTTCATACGGACAAAAGGGTCAATTCTGTAAGAAGTGGTTAAAAATTAACGGTACGCCGTTAAATTTGACAAAGTTTACGCTATTATAGGGTCAATTCTATAAGAAGTGGTTAAAAATTAACGGTACACCGTTAAATTTGACAAAGTTTACGCTATCATAAATGTTTTAATCTATACATAGTCTAGAGTCTAGATTATGATTCAAATTTCAACATGTATGGTATCCAATAAAGAGTTTTTCGTTAATACTTTAAAACTACATAAAATATGCATAGACTAGCAAAAATGGGTTAGAAGATTGTCTTATTTTTAACTGTGCGTTAAAATTTAACATTTGCTTACAGAATTGCACCTAATGCCAGTCTAGTGCGATAGCGAGACAATAGGCAAAAATCATAAAGAACTATCCACTATCTGATTGTATGACAAGAATAATCCAGAAATTATTCATTGCAAAATGTATAGTTCTATCCCTTCATTATCAATGATAGAGTGAGTTGAAAAGTTCGAATAACGTTGCTGTTCCGACACAGAAATTGTCGTCGTCTACTTGAGGTGTTGATGTTGGAGATAACAGATTCTGCTACATCAATACAAAAATCTATACTTCCTATTGGGTTGATCTGTTGGAGTGAATACAAATGCGACAGCCGTCAGAAGAATTTTCCATTACTTGGTTATTACAATCAAGTACACACGAAAATTTAATGTTTTGGCTGGTATATAAGACCATTCTTCATAGCAAGAAACTTGAATATTTTAATTTATTGCAGCCTAGTCGATCTTTTTGGTGGTTTAGATTGCTGTAGTTTGGTCGGTAGTTAATTGGACTGGAATCACAGAAAGTACCCATGTTCGCACTTAAGATGATAGTACTGTATGACCGAATTCGAGCGACTTGCTCCAAAATCTGGATAGAGGATTCAGTAATCAGTTTGTTGTTGTTTAAATAAAGCGGAGTGAGAGGTTTGAGAGTATTCTTCGGTGAAATGTAAAAAAAATAAAAACTATGCTTTCTCTCTCAATGTTTCTAATCGTTATTTAAAATCAAGTCAAAATTAAACTTTAATAACAGTATTTCAATATTGTTCCACAACTCTACGTTTTCTTAAATTCTTTGATCTTTCAAAGGAATTCATTAATTTTTGATTAATCCCAAATTATATTTTTTCCAGTGCCTCCCCAGAAAATGACGATCATGGACGAATCCGGCACAGTTCTGACAACGTTTGTGGGACCTTTCACCGAAGGGGCCTCCTTTATACTTCGATGCGATGTTTCTGGAGGTGAGTTTAATTGACAAGGCAAATTGAGATTTTTATTGGCTTTTTGTTCGGAATCGGATCTTTTGATGGGTTCTTCGGAATCGTGAAAAAAAGGTTTCTTCGTGAAGAATAGATTTTTAATAAAATTCTATTTCCGATTCATTGAGGAGTTCAATCTCATAATTTTTATGAATAGCTCCTCTTCAAAGAAACGGATTTTGTTATAAATGTATACTTTTTTGTTGTCGCATTATTTTCATCTCCTTTTTAGAAATTTACGATGAACGGTATAGAAACGTGAACTTCCTTGAAGGGCAATTTGATATAATGCCTGACAATACTATTAACAAAAAAAATTATCCATTTATAATTTGGACTTCCAGAATATTTTTTCGAAATTAATGGCATATTGATAAACTATGACAATTATTAATCAAAATTATCTAAACACTAATTTTTTGAAAATAAAAAGTGGGCTTATATGATAGAAGGCGAACACTTTCCATAATCATGAAATTAAATCAATAAATAACAAATTACACAATGAAAATGTAGAAAACTAGCGGGAATGTCAGACGTTGTCCTGGCTTGTCTTATCATATTATACAAATTTGAACTATTTTCATTTTGATTAGAAAATATCACATTACTACTCATTTCGGGTGGAAAAATCAGATATTTTGTTAATTATTCAATCGGAGGAATATATTCATTGAAAATTTGACTTTTAGTAAGAAAAATACATTTTCCGCCTACCTCTATCCAAAGTATACATTTCCTTGCCTCATTGTAGGGAGCAAAGTCGTACTTTTCCTCCCAAGTGCGGAAACGTAAGAGTGACGTCATGGTACGTCATCAATGAAATAACTTATATGGCATTGACGACCTATTAATATTACTTAAGTATAAATTTTACCGTTCATTTATAGAACACCCTGTATTTTGCAAAATGGTAGGAATCATTAAATTGTTATTTTAATTTAACGATTTTTACATTAACAGTATAACTTCAATTCATAGATACATCCGGTTTTTGAATTCAGGACAAAAATATTATCTAGCATGCTATGGTCCATTGACAGATTAACAGTTTCAAAGTGAGTTGTGGTTGATTCCTAGACATATAGGTACATAACCTCAAACTATTTAAGAATAAAAATTACCAGCATAGAAGTAGGTACTTACATCAAAATGGTCTTCACAAACAAAAGTAGTAGTATTTGTCGAAATATCGTCTTTGTTTCGACGCATAGCTTGCAACCATAATGCTCTTCTCTTAAATGTATTTTTGCTTGCGCCACCAGGTAAAGTAACAAATATTTTATCTGGAGTTTTAATAGACGTTGATTTACACTATGAAACAATCGAGGAAACAATGCAATACTTGGAATTCAAAGTTTTTTTTTTCGGCTTTATCCATTTTCCAAGCTTTCAGAAACATATTAGGTCACAAGAACTCAGAGCGTGATACACGAATAAGAACGTAAACAAATGACGTTACACCATGGGATAGCCATCTTTATGACGTAAAGCGCTTTTTGGCATAATTTCAAATTTTATGATTTTTAAAGTCTTTTGAAAAGTAAAGTTTATATTTTTTTGAAAAAATAGGCATACAAGGTGACCTGATAAAGCGTCAATTCCCACCAATAGCAAAATTTATGCTTGTACCCTATTGTCAATTAGTTCAAAATGTCTGGACAAGACCCACTCCCACTCTAATGACTTTCAGTGGTGTGATTTAGGTTTCTAAAAATGCTCCTACTTGTTTATTAAAAACAAGGTATAGCTTGTATTATATTGTTGTATTTCAATGGGTCTATGGATACAAAAATAAAATCAATTATCATATAATGAAATCCAAATTTATATTATGATCCTGAATTATTGAAAATAACTCGTTGAGAATTCGCATTCATGAATCAAATCCATTTATTTGGTGTGAAATCGAGGTGAGTTAATAATTCTGACAGCCTTTCAAGTTTGTCAAGAGACGCAAAAAAAGTGTGAAAAGTCTGCGTGGGTGCCTATATGAATTGTTGGAGTCAATTGAGATTTTCATTGGTTTTTGTTTTGGAACGTCGATTGCGATCGTCAGTTCCAGCATAGAAAAAGGGGAATTGAAAAAGAATGGCATTTAAATGAAAATCAATGACCATTTTGCTTCGTATCGGATACATTTTACGCATACGCCGTTTTGTGAGCGTTATAATTATCTTTTTAAATTCAATCGAATACTTTTTCAAGTGGTGGTTCAAAATAAATCGTGGCATTCAATAGTTACCTAACAAGTACTGAAAGTGATATTTTACGGGATGAGTAGGCAGCCTGCGAATCCGGTAAAATTACTATCGGGTAGCGTAACGTACAAATCTTATTTTGCAGCCGTAAGCAGATGAAATATTAAAAAATAATAGGGATAGATACTATAAATATCACTTATGTACCGGGTGGTCCAATAAGCCGATCTCTCGGCTATATATCAGAAACTATTCATCTTATAATTTTAGGAGAAAAAATTCATCAGGAAAAGTGGACAAGAGAAACTGCTGGAAATTACTTTCAAGTTTCTAGGTTAACCGCTAGGGGGCGCAACCTGTCAAGAAAAATTTGAAAACCAGTTTTTTGTGAAATATGCCCAATTATACCCAGTGTTAAATAAGTGAACTAAAAAAAGGCCTACATTTCGCACAAATTTGTTCAAGTAATTTTTATTCTATTTTTCCAAATAAAGGGTGGGGGAAGTGGGAAAGTGTTTGTGAATAAATACTCATGACTTTGGTTTGAATCAACCGATTTGGACGAGATTAGTGTCAATAGAAAGAGTATAGATGAATTAATTACATCTACTATAAAACAATGGCATTTCGTTTTAATTATCATAGGTAGAGGGTACTTTCGAATGAAAAAGATTAAAATTTGTTTTCCTTAAAAATGTTAAATAGAAACCCCAATTGTTGTGAATCATAATGGAACTGGATAAAATTCTCAACAAAATGGCGCAAACCGCATGTTGATAGCTATTGTCGAAGTCAAGATATAAATAAAAACTCATAAACATAAGTAAGTATAGTATTGACTCACTCTGTATTATAACTTAAAATTGAATATGTAAAAGAAAGATCATACATAAATTCCGATCATTAAGACTTAATGTCAAATTAAATACTGCTTCAATCTCAGATTACTGCAATTGTTAAATCTGCTAGAAGAACAACCGCATATCATGTCAAAAATTTTGTGGGCAGACGGGGCTACGCTTAATAGTGCGGGTGGTGTCAATCTGCATAATAAGCATTATTGGTCTGAAGAAAATCTGCACTGGGTAGAGGAAGTGCAACTTCAAGGTAGATGGAGTCCTAATGTTTGGTGTGGTATAGGTGACGGAAAGATCGCAGGTTCATATTTCTTGAAACTTCAAATGGCGATACATATTTGGATTTTCTGGATAATTGGTTGTCTGTTTTATTGAAAGATATTTCCTCACAAACAAGAGGTATGATATTACAGCATAATGGGTGTCCTGCGCACTTTTCCAGACCAGTTAGAGATTATTTGAATGTAAGCTATCCAAATGGATGGATTGGAAGGGTGAGTATATTTTCAGGGCCAGCTAGATCTTCAGACTTAACATGTCTGGACTTTTATCTGTGGGGAAGATTGAAGGATTTAGCGTACCAAACTCACCAACCACGCGAGACGACATGCAACAGCGCATTAGAAACGCTATAAATAGTATATCAACAGCTGAAATTTGAGCAACAGATATGTCAAAGCGTGCTAGATTACATATTTGTGTGGAAAACGATGAAAAACAATTTGAACATTTGATTGGACATCAAATTTTAATGACCAAGCTATCTGTATGATTTTTCTTTCCCATATTTAATTTTAAGTTATGATACAGGGTGTCAATACTATACTCACTTATGTTTATGCGTTTTTATTTATATCTCGAGTTCGACAAAAGCTATCTATATGAAGTTTGCGTTGTGTTGAGAATTTAATCCAGTTCCATTATAATTCACAATAATTAGGTTTCCATTGAACATTTTTTGAGAAAACAAATTTTTATTTTTTTCATTCGAAAGTACCCTCTACCTATGACGATTAAAACTAAATGCCATTGTTTTATAGAAGATGTAATTAACTCACTTACACTCTTTGTATTGACACTAATTTCGTTAAAATCGATTGATTCAAACGAAAGTTATAGGTATTTATCCACAAACACTTTCCCACTTTCCCCCACCCTTTATTTGGAAGAATAGAATAAAAAGTAATTGAACAAATTTGTGCGAAATTGAGGCATTTTTTCAGTTTACTTATTTAACACTGGGTATAATTGGGCATATTTCACAAAAAACTGGTTTTTAAATTTTTCTTTACAGGTTACGCCTTCTAGCGGTTAACCTAGAAACTTGAAAGTAATTTTCAACAATTTCTCTTGTCAACTTTTCCTAAGGAATTTTTTTCCTGAAGTTATAACATACGTATGTATGAAAATAATTAATTATTCTCCGTTGGCTGTTATGCTTCCTCTGCTTTACCCTACAGCAAAACTAAAGTTGAAAACACCAACCTTTTATTACCAATACAATAAATAAGATATCTTAAAACTTAGTCCAGTGCAAAACAGACAAATTTTTGTCTAGGCACGGACTGAGTTGGAGGATATTAAATGAAATGAAGTAAATTGTAAAAATAATTTAATTAAATATTTGTAATCAATAAACTGAAACTAAACTGAAAACAGAATAGTTTCTGATATATAGCAAAGAGATCGGCTTATAACCTTCAGTGGGCACCGTGGGGTCCTTTAGACCCCAGCAGTCCTATAATTGTGGCTAATTGTTAAATTAGAACAGCTATTTCCGCGTGGCTCTATGTAAATTCAAGTTAGGGTATGTCTCACCTCTAGCCTACAGTACACAATACAATTTCAATAAGTTATCAGTGAGCAGCGATATGAAGTGCGTGTGGGGTCATCAAGACCCCAAGGTGCCTTTTATGTAACAATTTAATTCGTAAAATTTAATTAGTAAAATTAGTAAAATTATTTTTGGTTTTTCTTATAATATGGATATTTAGTTTTATAAGTGAATAGAAAAAAAATTTCTCCTTTTTTTTATTACTGGGGCATAATAAAGAGACTTGCATTTATTTTATTGGTAAAATTATACTTTAAGTTCAAAAATGTTTCTTAATTCTAAAGTTTACGTAAATAAAATATTATTTTCATATAACACCTTTCTGTTTTCATATTCATCCTCGTTTAACATGTTTTTTCTTACAAAAGTTACGTAGGTCAATAAAAAATATGATATAAAAATTGGGGTCACAGAAACCCCATGATGCCTTGTGATGCATTAAAAATTAAGGTGCCCACTGAAGGTTTGGCCCATCCGTTACATCAATTGTACAATCATAACAGTTAGTAGTTTCACTGATTTCATGTGGAATCATTATTTTCTCGATTCCCATTTCTAGATGGGAAAATTGAAAATACAGTTGAACTATCAACAAATTTATTTTGACAAGCGATGTCATAATGAAAATTCCGTAAATATCATTGCTAAGGCCGCACACATATAGATATTGAAAATTATTCCGAAAGTAAAAAAATCGTCCCGAAATTGAAAAAATATTCCGAAAATAGCTACTTTCGGTACGATTTGTGTTTCATTTTTGATTTAATAAATTATACTGAAAGTTTTATTTTCGGGACGGCTGCAGAAAAAATATATTTTTTTATAAAAATAATAAAATATTCGTCACTATCATATGCATTCATTATTTGGATGCTGGTCGTTTTGAATTTTATCGCTTTACAAATAAATGTAGAAATTACAGAGAAGAGCACAACTATACACAATCGCGTTCAGAAACTTTTGTTATTCCCACCGTACCAATTTATTCCCAACTAAAACTAGTAATGCCGACTCTGTCGCACTGGCATTGCGTCGCTAAGCAATTTGACCTCTCCCAAACAGATTGCAGCATTCAGATTACTCCAGAGACTAATGGGGAAAGCAAAACATGAGCCATTGTAGAAGAAAGATACGTTCTTTGCGGATGATATTTCAGTTTTGCGGAAACTTTTCGGTCGAGCTTTGTCTTTCGTTCCGAACGACGATATTCAAGAAAGTTCGACAATGGAAAATTCGGCGATTCGCTCTAGATTATTTTTCTTATTGATAGAAAACGATTATTTATGGTTCAATACGTCATTTGGGAAAAAATTAGGCAGGGGAAGTCTCACCTTGTATCTTTAATGGGTACCTATTATTATTTTCAACGTATAGAGACATTCGGATTACTGAAATATTTATCACAAATATTATTGAATGTCTATATTATTTTGGACTATTCCATTTAAAATGAAAGTTGTGCAAGTATTATTAGACAGGTCCCAATTACAAGTTACTGAGAAAAATTGGCAAAAAGCAATTAATCATGTATTAAAAGAGTAAGCAAATATCTGTAATTTGGACAAAATCTGAGGAAGAACTACTTAAAACAATTTAAGAGTGGCATGTTCATATTAATTTGGTCAGCAATTAACAATAGGTAAGTACCTATCATAACATTGTATTATTTAGAATTCAAGCCATAATTCAACGGTCGACATTTTAAACCACAATTATTCAATAGGATACCTACGTATTTCCATAATTTTAAACCTGAGCACTACTACAACTATGTATTAGAAATCTACGAACCCCCAATACTGTTCCTAAAGCTACGCCTATTACACCCCTAGAAAGTATTAATTGTTAACTTCCTTGAATACCCGTCGGCACAAATAAATTTCTTGTTTTCACATCATTCATTACAGCAGGTAGTGTAAAATCCCATATATTGTTCGGTCCACTTGTGCTGAGCAAGTCCCGTAAAAATTTTGATTCACTACTCCGCACGGATTGCGACTTTACTTCTATGCATAGTGGAACAGCCAAATCGAATAAAGTCGATAACTAATAAATGAGGGCGTGTTGGGAAAATGCTTGGACAAGTCAATTTGTATTTTTAAAAGCGCATTTTTTGAATTCGTCAGAAAATTTTAAACATTATTGATGTACAGGGTTATTCATTATAAATTACCCACCCCCTTTCATCGTTATTATTACTTTTAGAGAAAAAAAGCCTCGTGTGAAGGTTTGGTTATAGCTGAATTTTCTTATTATTCTATAAAGTTCAGTAGCTTGCAAATTTGAGGGGAATAAAAAAATAATAGTTCTTTTTCAAAGTATGTATGTATCTAATACATATCGAATAGAAGGTTAAAGGTTGCATGGACGCATGCTCAGCGGTCAAAACAACATGTAGTTACTGCGCATCCATGCAGCCCTGTGATGGGTAGAAGTAGGTATATTATCTATAGGGTAGAACGCTAGGACCTTAAACGAACAATAATTCGTCCAATATGGTAACCAGATGTAGAGGGTATCTGTCGCGTTCGCGCTTTTTTTAGTTTGGAGTGCAATAAAAAGAAATATTTGGCAGTTTTTATCTCAATATTCCACCCATTTCACCCACGATCACACAGACCACTTTCAACAAAGTTTCCTGAGCTGGGGGATCCAGTGTGGTAACCCATTCTTGTATCATTTTAATTACCAGTGTTCTGCATCTTGTTCAACTCCATACCACTGCTGAAGCTGTTAATAGGTTTGGAATGAATGTCGAAGATGGATTGCTTATGTCAGTGGTAGCAACGCTAGCAAATCTGTAAATTATCCAATGATATCGTTTCCACGCCACTGTAACCATATGATTCAAGAAGAAAGCATTTTCTAGCTTCAGCAATGAACTTCGAACCAAAAAGATCATATATGGTTCGGTGGTATAGTGGTTGAAGGTTCAACAAAGGCAATCCAATATATTGACCAGGCGACATGTAGCCATACGAAAGACAAGATTTTGGATAAACGGCCATTTCCATATGATCCATTCTCCAAGCTGCTATGAAAGCAATTAACTTCATACAGATAAATTCCCAACTCGCTTGTGACTCTTTGGAAGACTGTGCAGACAAAATGGACTTCCCTAAGCAAGGACTCTCAGATTATAAGGATAATGAAGGTGGCTTTCGGAAGCACATATACCGATTGCAAAATCCTATTCGCGACATACTTACGATTTACACAAGTACGACAAGAAAAATATCAGAAAAACTACTTGAAAAAGAGAGAAGGATAATTGTGCGCAGTCAGCGATAAGCGTGTGTTCAGTGCGCCCCTATTTAAGCCAATGTTGCCAAATATACTTAACTGTAAAAGTTATTCCCAATTTTTTGCGTCTACAATGTTGAATTCCAATGATCGTTAAATGGAGAGCAGTCTATAGATTTTATTTATTGCAGAATGTAATTTGTCCAAATTTCTCCTTGGACTTTATCATTTTATTCTCATTTGTGTTGATATCACTTATTCTTCAAAAGTCAATTATATTACCAATCTCGATTTTCTCCTACTTAATACGGCGTTATCTCGTGTTAAAAGTCAAATGCAAGTTATTTATTTCTTAGAAAGAACCAAACATTATAAACTAGCAACGCTGCTTTCATATCAGATTGCTAGCTGGAACCAAACACACGCCCAACGCTGACTGCGAACAATTATTCTTCTCTCTCTTCCAAGTAGTTTTTCTCATATCACCCTTTTTTTTCTCTCGGGCTGAGATGAGAAACTCCTGTTCGAATGGGTCCTAACCAGTACCCAGACAGTGTTGGACTCATCGCCAAGGGAATTCCTACCAACCAAACCCACCTCGAGCTCGCCGTTACTTCCGCCTCGGAATCACTACTCTAGCATACTTCAAGGCGGGCGGCGGTCCCTCACACACTCTCCGTCATCTACTCCCTTCTATTACTCCTACCTCTCATATGCCTTCTCTTTCCCAATCATGCTCTCCACCAGATTCATCTGTAACACCCTTAATCCATCCTTAACATTTTTACTTTCCGCGGTGTGCTTTCTCCTTCCTCCTACTTGCCCAGACTCGTCCCCTCTGAGGGGTCCAGGGTCATCCCTACAATCACCCTCGATCCGACAGATCAACTCATCCGCGTTCACGCGTTCACCCTTGTACCTTTTTTTTCCGTAGTGCGTACCTCCTTAACCCACTCCATTTTCTCTCCCTTCTCTCCCAGCATCGGGTACCTATCCCTAAACATCCTCTGTATCCCTTCTCCATTCCACAGTCTTCCTTAGTCACCCATACCACTTTTATCTTTTCATCCTCTAAAATTGGATTCCCCACCTTCACCACTCTTCCCTCCCTCTTTTCATCATACCAGTCCTTATCTCTAATCTCCATCCATCCATCCCAGTCTCTTTTCCCCTCCTCCCATCGTGTTTGCATTCTCTCTTTCCTACCTTCATCTCTCCTCAACCTCTCTAATTCCCTGACCCGCCCCTCTGCCATCGACTTCTGCTCTTCCAGACTTTTCACCCTTTTCTCCAGTCGCCTTATCATCTCCTTCAATCTCTCTACACTCTCCATCTCTCATATCATCCTTGTCGTACTTGTGCCAGTCGTATGTCTCGAATAGATTTTTCGCGATTTGTATATATGCTCCATATCAATAATTCAATATAATGCAGAACGAAGGAGCCTTCCCGTTTGACGATAACAGCGGGAAAATGTTGACATTTTTAAAAACGGAAAGATAATGATGATTTGAATGTAAATTATATTTGACTGATGGGAATAGACAAATATTATTCAAGAATCTATTCCAAATTATTCGGAATAATAAATTTCTAAAACGCAACCAGCAAGGGAATATAAGTGTCATTAAATATTTCAGTGACCTATTTACTCCACCTGTAAAAATACTTGCAGCAACATGCTACCAGTAACAAAACGTATTGTATTAAAATTTATGCTCAATTTGTTACCCGTTGAATGTATTTTCTGAATCGTGTACAACGACGATACACCACTAAAATACTGGTTTATTTTCGTATTTAACGTTTCTTTAGAGAATCCTCGCAAGAATACAGCCCCTATTTACATAATAATTGAATAACCCAAAGAACCTGCTACCAATATCAGGCGGAAGGTTAACGGGGTCTGAATTCAATTTTAGATAACGTGAGTGATTACATATAATCCTAAATTTTAGTTAGGAGGAACTGATGTACCTTGAATGGATGAAATAATATTGTGACCGTAGACAAAGTCGGAAATAAATATTTTGAATACAAAGTACCAAAAACCCTACTCAATTTGAATTTGAAAGCAAAATTGAGATTGAAAAAACGTTGGATTTATAACTTTCAAATAAATCTACCAAGTATCAAAGACTGGGAAAAAGGAGTACCCATACAGGCTGAGGTAAACTGATATACGAACGGCCTCAAGGCGCAAGTAGGTATAGCAGTCGCAATTGTAGGGCTAAAATATATTTCATTAGGATAGGGTAGTTTATTGACTTTAAATATAATATTTAATACATAATATCGTCATAAATACATTCAGGCACATGAAGTTAAAATTATTACCTATATAAAATAAGATACATAAAAATTTTTTTAATGATTTAAATAACTATCAAAATCACAACTAGGGAAAAATATTCACTGAGAACAGCTCATCAAACTAAAATTATGAGAGCACGGAAAACTGAATTACACCAAGAGTTATTGCAAAAAGTGATGAAATCATTTATATATAATGACTCTGTAATATTTGAATTACATTTAATACGAATTACGAAATACAAATAATATATTTTTCATCAATATTGGATCTGAAGCTTCAAGAAACTGAATTTTTAAGTACTTATAGTAGTTGCGCCTTTCATGTGTGAAAAAAGTTGAGTTCAGTTGATATAAGTGTTCCAAGAGTAACTGGATGACAAATCAACCGCAGTAATGTACCAGGGGACACAGCTGAAGTTTACTATCGGCGGAACATATTTTACCCATTTATCGAACATGTAGGTAGTCAACGAAGTTGAAGCTCGTTTTAAGCCCCACGAAGGAACAATTTCAGGAATTCAGTTGATTTTACCTGACTGGAAGAACTTAGAAGATTGGCGACTCGGAACAGTTTAACACTGGAGTGGGTACCAGGTCACAAAGGAATCGCTGGCAATGAAAAAGCTGACGAACTTGCAAGAGCAGGATCGTCAACACTGATTAACGGATCCGAACCATCTGTGGGCATCCCCAGATGCTCCACTAGGTCATGGTTAAAAGGGTGAGTAAAAGAACAACACAAAAAACACTGGAAGAATACACCCAGGCAAACACATGGGAAGAAATTTATGAAAGAACAATCAGAAAAAGTAGCAAGAGAACTACTCTCTGAGCAGGATCAAACTACGCACTATAACGGGGCTCCTCACGGAACACTTTTCCACAAAGGAGCACCTGGACAAGATAGGACTGTATAACGGAGACCACACAGGAGATGCAAAAAGGACACCGAAACAACTCTGCACTTATTATACAACTGTGAGACGCTGGTCTACAGGAGGCAAAAACTATATGGAAAACCCCAAATGACTCCAGAAGACTACAACCAACCAGTAAAGAACCTGTATGAGCTAATACAGGGAACGGATTGGGTGAATAGGCTGTAGTCAGAACATTAGGAGAATCCACAATACGCCCAAGAGGCTGAGGTGGTGGAGCGAAACGAAAAACGATGTTTAAAAATACTTTTAGATGTAGCCAACTCAAACAAAGAATTAAAAAAAGACTTAACATTATTTCTTTTACTTGAAAAATTGCTTTAATGCGTGGCGCTCGATTTTTTTTGCCTTTGGCGGCGCCTTCAATAAAGATTTCTCCTTCTGAACCTATCAGATGAAAAAAACCAAAACCCCCCCCAATGAAAAAGCTATAGCTACGTGACTGACTCTGTACCCCAAGAGAGTTTTAGTCACCTGAGCGGCTTTTAAAATTCAGATTTTTGGGGGGGATCGGGCCCCACTTCTGAGTTTTCGAATCAATTTGATTTTATTCCTGTCCAGTAAGTTGTTTTCGCCTTCCAGTTTCGGATACCTAGACAGTTTATGTCATCTATAACCTCCTGTAGCCACGTTGATTTTGGCCTCCCTCTTTTTCCTTTGCCACTTGGCTTCCACTCAGTCATCGCATAAATTGTGCGGTTTGGGCCTGCTCTCCACACATGTCCCAACAATTTCAACCTTTGCTCTTTCATCACACTTATGATATCCCTCTGGATGTCTTTTTTCGGTTCTCCATTTGTTCTTTTCCTATATTCGTTTTGAATTATTTTCTTGGGTCCTAATATGACTCTTAGTATTAACTTCTTCTGAAATCATTCACACTATGAAAACAATGTTGTAACAGAGAAGCTCTTATACTAATTCGCTGGAAGCACCTGTATTCAACTTTCCAACGATTTCCTGTTTATGATACTTTCGAAATACATTTTATAAATTTAAATCTAGACGATTATTTTGCGATATGCAGATTGTTTATCTCGACGGTACAAGAGAGGTCGTATTTCTAGTATTATAATCATGAATATCCGCGTGGGATACCAGCAGATCAATATTGAAATGGATACTCATCAGAGACTCATGAATGTATATACAAGGAAGCAGGATTTGGTGCTTCTTAAACTGTTTATGACACGTGTCTCGCCGTATTGAACATTTGCGATAAAACAGAACGAGTGCAAAATAAACTACACGGAGAATATTTCGACTTAACAATTTCTAATCGGCTTTCAAGCGAATATTTGTCATAAGATCTTTGAGAATAAGCAATCCATATGAGACGCTCAAGTAAACCTTGAATCCAAAGTTATCACAAGCAGTTTCACTGGTTCAGAAGTTGGAATGAACTTGCTAAATGCAAGCCGAATATTCCGGTTCTTGTTTCATTCAACCTGAAATAATTATTGTTGAACCGCAAGCTTTTTCCAAGCTCTCCGCATCTTTAACCAAGGTTGTGGTATCATCAGCGAACAGAACACAACTAACTAGGTATATCGTTTACGTAAATAACAAATTATGATGGTCCAAATACAGATCCTTGAGGAACTTCTGTTGACACCGGAGTCAATTCTCATTCTACTTTATTGAAACTTACGTACTAAGTCCTATCTGCGAGATACGATTCAAATATCCTTAGCATTTCACCACTAGCATCGAAATATTTAAATGTATCTAACAAATATTTAATTTTCACACAATCAAAAACAGTAACCAACTCTTTCCACTACTGTTTAAGTGAAGATTACACTTACTACTACTGAACACTTTTACTGCAGAGTTCTAGATTGCATCCCCAAATCTCCAATTCTCCCCCAAGTTTTTGCAAAATA
Organism: Galerucella pusilla; assembly: GCA_910591695.1. Classification (NCBI taxonomy): domain Eukaryota; kingdom Metazoa; phylum Arthropoda; class Insecta; order Coleoptera; family Chrysomelidae; genus Galerucella; species Galerucella pusilla. Next base: position 92,182 of record CAJUYI010000634.1, on the reverse strand, counting down.
ATTCAACTCTTGGAGTTTTCCTCTTCCATTCTTTATATCGGGAGATTCTTTCCTTAAAGCAGAGGCCTCCAGGTGATTTAGAAGGTTATTTATTATATGGTTTTAAATGGAACTAACTGTTTCTAAATGACTCCACAATATATTTGAAAAAATGTGTAAATTGAAAGTAAATTATTGACAATTGTTTCGATAAATATATAAATATATTTATCGAAACAATTGTCAATAATTTACTTTCAATTTACACATTTTTTCAAATATATTGTGGAGTCATTTAGAAACAGTTAGTTTCATTTAAAACCATATGATGAGTAGATTCCACGAAGTGAGGGTTTATACAGTTAACTAGGTTATTTATTCATTATCTTCTTCTTCTTGAATTGAAAAAAAAAAGTAGTATATACAGAAACTTACTTTGTGAAAGAAAATTAATACCTACCAAATGAAAAGACAAACAGTGAGTTGTAATTAGCTCAAGATAGCCTTTTATTAACAACCCTTCATTAGAAATTGAAAATGAAAGTCATTATTAAACAAAGAAATAATAGTGTTCAATAAACTTCCAAGGAACCACTAAAAGTATGAATAGCATAAAGCTGCTATATTTTGATCAAAAGCTCCGAGCCCGATATATTTAACTGCTCGTTAACGGTGGTATGGAGTTAAACATTGTGGCAACCTACATCATTAATTCATTGTTTTACAATAATTTCCGGAAGTCCCATCCGCCTGTTCATTCAAGATTGATGATAAAACTCTAAATTGAAATATTTTTCAATGTATGAAACTTTGTTAAAGTCAATATTGAGTGTAAAGACAGTTTGACGATTTTTCAATTAATGGATAAGATTATGTTAATAAAATTAAAATAATGAAAAGAAACTTCATCAATCCAATTCCTGACTTTTTGGCACTCGCATTTCTTAATATTCGCATACATTTTTAAAGTTCAGCTTCGAGGATAATTCCTTATGATTGAATGAACATTATTTTGGAATTTAGTGTAAATTTTGGGGCTGACTTTGGTAATAGTAACGGTTGGGTGTGTCAAACCGATGTTGTATGTAAATATGTAGTGGTAGGTTCAGCAAGACTACTGATGCAATTGTTTTTTCAAGACGACTTACTAGTCCAATTTGACTTCGATCTTTGGGTCCAACATAACAGCAGCAGTAGTGTAAGATACCAGCAATAGAAATTAAATACTTAGAAGAGTCAGGTAAATGAGAGATAAGAGAGAAATAGATTTAAAAAAAATTGAAAATACAATTTACAAAAGCGACAGATTAAGTGATGAGAGTACCTGTAACCAATTTAACAGAAATAACTGGTAAAAACAGTTTTGGGGGCATAAATGTGAAAGAGAGGAATATAGGCAGACCAAGAAGAGCGTGGGGTGAAATAATATAGGAGCATACTTCATATGTCCAAGCAAGAACTAAATACTTCCCCTCCATGGAACACCCACTACTCTAGACTTGATTGGAGTCGATACACTCTCCGGAGAATACGCCATTGTCTCTCTGTTGTTGTATAACTTTTTCTCTTTTTCTCGCAGAATAGCTATACGGAGCATAATTATTATTTGCCGAATTTGTATATATATTTTTATTTACTGATGAAGTGATGAAAATTTTTGTTGATCGAAAATATATTAAAAACGGGCATTTCCAGCCTGCTTGAAAATAAATTCAATGAGAGATGGTATATTTGTTTTATATGTTTATTACAATACTCATTATCAATGATATTCCCATAATAAAATATCAATTGGTTTTCAATCTACAGTAATGTTTACTAGGCAGATAATCACTATAATCGTATTAATGAAGATTAACCTTCTAACTTAATGCCTTTATTAGTCGGCTCAGTTGGAATCCATTTAATACTAATTTGGGAAATTGGATGTTATTAGTAGACGCATTTATGAGAGCAGACCACAATGTGATGTGAAATGAATACCTGGTCTTTGTTAACTTCACAACAGAAATATACAACTATTGTACAGTTTGTAAAAGCCAAACGAAATACACTAATTATTTCGGTTACTGTAAATATCTATAAAAAACACGTCAAATTCAAATTATAAATTGACATTCTTGAACGTGAAAATGCGATCCCTACCCTACCCCAAAATTATGAATGGAAAGTATAGGCTTGTGAAGAACCGTTTTCCTCCTACCTTACCCAAAACTCGGGCGAAAAGTATTGTTTAGCAGCCAAATGACGAGAAGTTTTCCACCATTATTTTTTTGTCAATGGGTTTTTCAATTAAAGGTCAGTGAATGTGGAAGTTTTTCGGTATACCTTCCCACTTTTCAGCTTATTCGGTAGGCGAGAAACAGTGTTTCACTCATGCAGGAAACGCTTTAGCAGCCCTTCACTATCAACTTTTAATCATCATTTTCTGCCCTTGTGACACAATATACTATCGAAAGGTCTCGTCATTCTCCATTTGAGAATGTTATCGTCTTTAAGTTTATTGCAACAATAAAATAGTATATTCTTCAACGAGTGCAGAATGATGACTATTATTTACGCCGATGAAGTTTTTAAAACGAGCGAGTGCAGCGAGTGAGGTTTGGAATTCCTCCACGACTAAAAAGAAAAAACTTCCAGAGTGAGGATCGAACCTCGATCGTCCGCGCCATAGTCAACCACCACTAGGCTGTAGAGCATATTTATAAAAATGTAAAGAGTAAATATATATACGTAACTCATTTTTTCAATGGGAAGCCTTACATTTATAGATGAAATTTATTCCGAGAGGCGTACATAGTCACTATCGCTACTGTTGTCCATTTTTTTCTCTCATAATACGTGAAACTATGATTTTATAATTATTTTGACGTCTCAAACGACGCGCTGCCAGAAGCGATTTGCGTTCTTAGGTATTTGACGTTTTAAAGAGACGATTTGATTCATTCATTTTAATTCATTTTAGCGTGAATTATGAAAATAGTATAATGTGATTGGCTAACGAGAGTGAATTCTTTTTATTATTCACCGGTGTGAAGAATGTATATCATTATGCAGCTAAATATGTGAAAATAATTTGTGCGTTATTATTTAGTCGTGGAGAAATATAATTATATAATAATAGAGTAGGATAACAGCATCATGCATGTCACATGTCTATGTATCCAGAATGTCAAGCACATATATTATATTATCTTATGTAACAGGCCATAATATATAGCTACAGACCGCTAATAAACCTTGAGATTCATGCGGATTCGTGAATGAAGAAAATTTTATCCAATTAGAAGACGTTAGGTTTTCTGATGAGTAGGTACACTTTTTTTCACTAAACGAGCACACTAATCAGTCACTACTAGTCAACGGTTGATGTTTTGGCAGGGACTATTCGAAACCATATCATTGGCCCCTTTTGCATTTATGGAAATTTAAATGGCAATCATTATTTGACACTACTTCAAGATGATGTCATTTCAAGTTCATCTCCCTATCCAGGGAACCATCAAGCTCCCGTGAACTCGATATGGCTTGAGCGAGATGGAACATCACCACATTACCAACGCAGTGTCAAGCTGTAACTCGATGCAATATTTTTCAATCGATGAAGGGAGAGGCGAGGATCTCCATCACCTGACCTCAGATCACTTTTTTCATGGGAATATGTGGAAAGCACTTGATACTTTCGATTTAGAGGACCTGAAAGGATGTTGACGTTCGCAATGAACATTTTGTACATCTACTTCATTAACATCCCCAGTTCTTCAATTTTATCGCACGATGCTATTTTTTCAATCTTCATTACTGCAATAAACTTGGAAACGATAGAACACTTTATTCGAAAGGGATTGAAGGTAGGGACCGCGTTTTCACGTTGAAAAATGTGAATTTATAATTTAAATTTGACGTATTCGGGATTTTTTATAACCAAAATAATGAATTCATTTCGTTTTTGCTCCACACACTGTATAGTTATTTTCCGTCCCACCTCATCAAAAAAATGTGGAGTAAACTACAAATAGCGGCAAAATAATTCAACACATTTCAAACAAATTGTGAGTGAGTCTGCAGTTAATGTTCCTCCTGACATTTTCTTCACTTTTTTTTTCATATTTTTTGTTAATTTTCATTTTCATATTTCATCTATCTCCAAATTATGTCGCTTTGTCTATAAAATTGTGAAAATTTTCATGACAAAGCTTATCTCTCTCTCTCATACCATCAGTACAGCTATGCTTGAGAATATATGAAGCCGGGGCTTCACCGAACTGGACCATGCATTGAAAATGAAAATATCTGTCCCAGCCGAAGGCACACGCCACCGACCTGTTGTTGCAAGCGGCTGAATGTCGGTGAGGGAAAGAAATTTCCTTGGGCTATGCCGCAACAGTATAATGATTCCTGTTAACTTCTTGGAAAAGTTCCTTTTCATTGTGACCACCTACTCCCTTTATAGAAATTAGACAATCTGAGACATTCCAGAAGACAGTATGATAAAAAGTATAAATTTTCAAAGAAATTCTCTACGGAGTCAAGCAACAAGAAGGAATGGAATTTAAATACCGGTACCAGAATTGGAGACAATGCCATTCAATGGTACACAGACGGCTCGAAAGCAATATAAGGAATTGGGATAGGAGTGTTCTGGCCAGAAACCAAACAGTCTGAAAAGTTGGGGAAAACCCCAAGTATTTTTCAAGCGAAAATTCATGCCATAAGAAAGTGCGCCCAGCTTAATATTGTTGAGGAATACAGAAGGCAAAGGATCATCAAAATGTGGGACATAACATATAACAATACAGAGGCAAGTCATGGAGAGAAGCATCAACTTTAGCAAAAGCATGGAAAAAATTCGCTTATGAAATCTGGAATGTACATCCAAAACTTCAACAAATCCAACACTCCAGTGGCCAATGAGTCACGTTAAAGATGAGCTCCTCCAAACTGATTGTACTCCAAAAATTAGCTCGTTCAAACTGACTCCCTACAAACTTTACATTGCAAATATAACGTCAGGTGTTCATATACCTACCTGCCCCTGGATATAAATAACAAGAATATTATCATGTAGTGTGACTTTTAAAGTGTAGTGTAAATATATTTACTCATCAAATGTGTTAATGTGTTAATGTTTCAACGTATAAATAAATAATGAACACTTTAATATACTTTATAAAATAAACAACCCTAGGCCAGCTCTGTTTAAAGAAAAAGCAATCCCACTTAAACGGTAATTTTCTGCCAAAAACATACCTCCCGCAGCAAGTGGCATTATCCTTGAGTTTTCCATTTGCACACACTTACTTCAAATTTAATTAGTTTTAAAAGAATCTCCTTATTTTAACAACTTTATACTACTATATCAAATATAAGTAATTTGCGGTTTTTGTCACTACCGGTTATTCTCATCAACGTATCATTTGAAAACGAGTTAATCATTTAAAGGTAAATTCACCTTTATATCCACTCGTGAAATACTTTCAATGGTAGTAAAAGTTATATCCAGATCTCACTTTTATTATAAAAGACTAAATTATTTTTCACGCTGTCAAAATTGTTTTTTCAACAACACACATTTTAACGACCCTTTCTTCTATCAAATGTAGGTGTTTAATAGGTGATGGAATTGTTTCAAGAAGATATAGATGGAGACACTAATACCAACGGAAGACTTCATCAAGACCTTGAGCCAATTCCATGAGAAATGTTTCAGTGCCTGGTAGTTTTTCTGTTCCTTGTCTCTGTCCCTGAAATAATTCCAGGATATCTGGAGTCTTCAGTTGGGACAAGTCTTCCTTAGTAGTCTTCCAGCTGTATCCTGGGTCTCTTGTTACCCACAAGTATGTGAATGGAGCTTTCTCCATATATTCTACAAAATTCACCATTCGTCTAGAGTGCCCTATTAGATCACTACTCAAAACGCTAATGCATTCTCGCTCTAGATGATGCATTCTTCCATTTGGCTTGGTATCTTTGATTTGGGCATGAACCACTACATCTTTCCAATGACCCAATCTCCTCAGTCTTCTTCTTGTTTTAGAGGAAGTATGGTCTGTTCAATTTCGGTTACTCCGTATTACTAATTCTTGTGAAGGGATGGTTGCCCTGTAGGTTTTCTCCAGTGTACTTTGTACTAGCTGGTATATTCTGTCAAAACTCATTCGGTTAACATGCTGGTTCTATTCTATTTTTCTTTTTTCCAACCAAAAATGTTTAAACATATTGATACCAACCACTGGATATAATAATAATAAATTTATTATCCACATAAAGTATATAACAGAAGCATCTGGTAAGTGTAAGATGAACATTACACGATAGAAACAACTTTTCTAATGTTTTCAACTGATGTGATTCATTGAAAAATCCCATTGTCATATGAACAGCGCAAAATACATCATTTTTGTTGATAAAATAGCATTAACAATGTGTAATAGCAAGCAGGAATCAATCAATAATTCTTCAATCCCAGAGCCATTGAATTTCTACCGGTAATTGGATATCGAATAGAATACAAAAGTGATAAATTATTAGGACTGCATTGAATTATATTTCATGAACCTCATCAAAAATTTCCGTTGTGGCAAGAACAACCGCTTCGAAATGAAGAATAATATCATTGTGATGACTCAATTTAATATTTCAAAAATTGATTATATTAACATATTATAACAGAACAAAAAAGAGTAGATTTTCCAATTTAAAATCACTTTCTCGCTACAGACATAATAACCCAAAAGCCCAACATAGGTATCCTCAATAAGGTGCAAAAATAAGTTCAGATATAGATTTACAGAAGTGCGCAAAAGGCTTTCTTTATTGGATCAAACGTGTTTCAGCTATACTTTTTGGTCGGTAATATTATATATGATCTCTTCCACTCAGTGTTGCTTGAGCAAAGAACCTCGCTTCTTTCCAGCTTTTCCCTTTTTTATCCAGTAATCCAGCTATTTTCTTTTTCCAAGTTTTTCTGGGTCTGCACCTTTTTTTATTCTTTTCAATTTTTGCTTTCCATATTCTCTTCACTGGCCTTCGTTCATCCAGATGTTTTAAATGTCCCCATCATTGTAGTTGTCTTTCTTCTATAAATTCTAAGGTTGATTGTGTTCCTAGGTATTTTCTTATATCTATGTTTTTCATTCTATCCTTTTTTGTTGCAATATTCCATCTCTGTCACCTGTATTTCACTTTTCTGTTGTCCTGTTAACACCCATGTTTCGCATCCATATGTGAGTATTGGTCGATATATTGTTTTGGATACTTCCAATTCCGTTACTTCACATATTCCTTTTTTGTTAATGAATTTGGCATTCATGGCATAGTATCCATAGTTTGTCAGTCTTAACTTCCTGTGTTCCGTTTTCGTCTACTATTGTTCCAATGTACTGAAAATGTTCAGCTTTCTCTATTTTATCTGTAACTATTCTCACATTTATTTTGTCTTTGTCATCTCACAGAAGTGAAGGAAATGCTTCCTTCATTGGATTAAACCTGTTTCAGTTATACTTTTTGTTCGGTAAGCTATCTACAATGAACCAAATATATTTAAATGTCCCGTAATTTCGAAATGGGGAAATAGTACATTCCATAAAATAATGATGGAGTAGAATAATTAATAATTTAGAGCAAAATATTATAAATGTGGCCATCATCATTGTCTTGAAGCAATTGAGCAATTTCATTGTTTGAGAGAAACTCGATAGTTTTAAATTGTTGCCAATAATACACATTTTGTTTGGAAATTTCTCAAATTAAATGACTCATTTCTAGCCTGCTAGGTGGTCACATCTCTAGATCAATATATTCCGAGCAATGCTGATTCGAATACATCCTTGTACTGCGAGAGCACCGTATCGTTGAAAAGCGTAATTGTCACAAACTTCTTCAACTTGAGATAACTAGTATTGTGAAATTTGTTTTTGGTATCCTTGTAAATAAAGCTTCACTTCAGCATCGACTGTATTTTTCGAACATTAATACTGTCACAGACAACTCAATAAACGTTGAAAAATTACTCACTTTTTCCAATTAAAATTTCCATCAAAATTTATTTTCATCATATTGTTTTATTTTGTTCCCAATTATACCAAGCAAATTAAAATCAGTGAATGTGTTTTTCATCTTGTGGTGTATTTATTATTTTTTTTCTTAATTTCCTCGGAAAATTAACAAAAATAATAATGTGTAGCATGTAACATCTGTACATATTATATTAATTGCGGATGTCAGGGTAATTATAAACGTTGTTTGAAAATAAGTTTTATCTAATTCCGCTATCAAATGTGGCACTTAAAGTCACTCCTTGACGTTAGGTAACGTCACATTTTTCATAACCTTCATATATCAGTTATGAAAAGTAGTTGTGTAGAAGCTTTACGTAAATGTTTCAGTTTCAACATAGAGATCCACATGAGATTCAAAGAATAATTTATCAATTAGGTACTGTCAAAATTGACAATTATTCCATTATTCAAACTGACAATTACCCCATTATTTTAATTCAATAGTATTTTAAGATTTATGAACATTGGGAACAACATTATTAAGGACACTTATTTATTTAGTATTTATTCAGTAAGTCAATTTTCTGGGTGAATACCTCATAGTAACCATAATTCTAACACCATTTGAATCCACTATAATATTACCATTGTAATTGAAGATTTTATTAGATATTATGAAAGCGCGGAATTAGATAAAACGTTGTACGTAAACACGTTATGAAGAGAGAGACATTGTTCAACTCGCGTAATTTGCAGAACTCGCTAGCGCTTGTTTTGGTAAATATTACGCTTGTTGAACAATATCGCTCTTCTCATAAATAGTTACGTAAATAACTATTACTAGCGGGAAGGTAAATCTGCATCAGGCTATTTGATTTCTGTTTTATTAGTGGAAAATCAAGTTTACATTCATGTGCTACTTAATTTTGCACTCTAAAAATAAATATCAACGCTATTTTTATTCGTAAGTCAAAAAAACAGACCTAGCAGCTCTGCTTTTTTTGGAATTTAATTGGAAACTGCAGGAATTCTCTGTAGTTAATATGAATAAAAATAAAGCATTCTTCATAACACTTTGTTAGTAACCTGAAAATATCGTGGTGTATTTATTACATTGTTCTTTGTTTAACTCGATCCAATTTCACGACTAGCTTTCTCAACTCAATCTCCCGGGATATTTCTCTTAATACTTTTTTCAATTTTCCAAATTGGCTTATAACTTCATTACTTCTAAATGCCGACTGACCGTTTTTTCGTGTATTTCCTGATTTGATACGCAGAAATAAGGTTTAATTAGATATAATTTCCACGCAGTGTTCAGAAAAACTATGCATTCACCTTCTAATAAAATTCATTACTTTCCACACTAGTTATAACACTAATTTTTTGTTGTTTCAGCTAAACCGCCACCAATAGTTTTATGGTACAGAGACGACACATTAGTCAGTAACACTAGTGTGTTTTTAGGAAACAACGGCGGTATATCACAAGTACGAAGCGAGTTACGCGTGTCTAGGTTGGGACGACAAGATGTTGGTAAACAGCTCACATGTCAAGCGTCCAATAATCCTAGAACTCCACCAATAACAGCAACTCTGAAGATCGATATGAACTGTAAGTTACAAACACTTTCAAACTTTCACATTAAATCTGTGGCGTACGAGATGGTGTAGAATTGTGGTTGTCTATCCACTCGATTATCTTTATACAAATCTGATCACTATTTTACCGAAAATAGCGAAATCTATTGCACCAGTATTACCATTCCACTGGGTCGCTCGCTTTGTCAAATCTCGCTCATCTGTGAACCTACAGCCAGAATCGGAACAAAAACAGAATGTAGTTTCCACGGTTTTTTCTGTCGGCTATAGTTGATACTCTGATCATTCAATTTTAATTTAGAATTGTTATTTTGTAATGGATGGCAGAAATTAAATTTTGCAGTCCAAGGGTGGAAAATTTATAACGCGACGATTTTTGAAGTTTTCAACCATGTCACTTGATTACTTTGACTTTTCACGTAAATTTTTCAATTAAACGTTTGTGTATGTCAAAGTTTTTCGTTATATTCTTATATTATATTATGTTATATTTTTTTGTTTATTCGGTAGGCGAGGAAACAATTGTATATCACACCTCCAGGAGCCCTTAACTATCAGCTTAACTCATGTTTCGCACTTGTAACACAATAAACTATTTCCTCCCTAGCTAGGGTGTGGATGGCTTTCAATGCCGCAGTTGGGCTGCACCCATTATGCACAGAGAGGCAAGCCTCTGTGGTTGTATATTCACTCGATTATCTTCATACAAATCTGATTATTTTTCCACTGACTTTAGCGGAATTTTTTGGACCAGTATTACCAATTCACTGGGTCGCTCGCTTTGTCAAATCTCGCTTATACAGGGTGGGGCAATCTTCTGACATCGGAGGATTACATCGTTGTGGTGAGAGATAGAACTTTATAATTTTGTGTGAGCTAATACAGTTATTGAGGGCACATTTTGAAAATACTTATGATTCTACAGGGTGTTCCAAAACCACGTAGCAGCACAAACTTACATTTTTTTAAATGAAACGTACCATATTTTGTTCTAGAATCGAAAAGATCTCACCGAGAGCGTTACAAAAATATAGCACTCTAATATATTATAAGGGTGTTTTACAAATATATGGCCAATTATTAGCAAAAAAGACCTCCTCTTTAACACTCTGCAAAACAGTTAATTAAAATAAATCTCAACAGGTCTTTGTATTCAAATGTCGTACACACATCATTGGCTGTACTCAGTATTAATTACTTTTTTATCTGTGTCTTCTTTATTACAGGGTGGAACAAAACGCAAATCAAGCAATATCTCAAAATTTTTAAATGAATCACCCTATAAGTCTTTTTACAATTTGTTAGTACAATTAATAAACTTTCAAACGATGTAGTACACTTAGGGCATAAGTTAATGGAAAGTCGTAGATATTTTATGATAATGGTCAAAAACAAGTATTTTACGTACACAAATAAAATGGTATTAAATTTTTACATGCAACATCTTGTGAATTTTAACATTTCTAAGGCATAAATTTTAATCGTAATTTTGGATGCATCTAAAATATCTTTGACTTCTACTCTTACCATTAGAGGAAGGAAAGAAGGAATTATGTTGGAAGAAATATTTTTGTTTACTGTAAGTATGCTAATGTCATTATAGTACTAATAAATATAAAAGCAGTTTGTAGTCTTTAATAATTACCTTAGTCATCACAAACAATCTTAGTTATGTAAAATGCAAGCTTGTATTTTATTTCCCAACTTGTTTTATTTTTGAAAAACTAACAATTATGAAAACCAAAATTATAAGAACACTCACATTTACATAAATGAACATTGACATTCTATAAAAAGTATAGTAGTTTATGCTAAGTGTTCAAAATGGCGACCATTTACTTCCATACAATTCTTTTCAAAAACGTTGCTTGATGTATCCCCATAAAAAGAAATCCATCGCTGTGAGATCTGGAGATCGAGGAGGCCACGAAATTGGTCCACCACGTCCTATCCACCTGTCGGTAAAATGTATGTTTGACCACCGACCTTAGAACATAAAGTAGTAAGGAAGGAGCGTGTGCTACATCTCCCATAATAAATAAAAGAGACAAAGTCGGCCATTTTGGATAACCATTTTATGACTCATTGTTTGTTTGGTCGCTGTTTAAAAGTTGGTTTTTATGTTATATGAAAATTACTTTTCATCGGTGAGCACATATTATTATAATCTACAGATGTGAATATTGGTCTTTATGTTAAAAATTTCAAAAAATACACATAGTTGTTCCTAACCTAAATTTTCACTTGACATGATATGACATGACATGGGCGTATCATTTTGATTTTTTAGTTAATAAACAAATATATCAATTTTTTTTTTTTTTTTTTTTTTTTATTTTTGCTTAACGTGCCTCGACAGCGCTGGTCATTGGCACAGAAAAAATAAATACAAATATTTACATAATTTTTACAAATATTTAAATTAGATTTTGCAGTATAGGTTGGTAGCTTTCAGGAACTGTAAGACTTTCTTGATTTCGGTAGGGCAGTGAAGCATTTCCTCGAGGTTGGGCCTAAAATCAAGTTGTTTGTATATAGCAGCAAATTGTTTGCAGTCCGTCAGTATGTGCTTAACGGTCACAATATCGTTACAGCTATGGCAAACGGGACGATTTCCTGAAGACATCAGATATCCGTGTGAGAGTTTGGTATGACTGATTCGGATTCTTCTGATTGTAGTAGCCTCTCTCCGGGTTAAGAAGTTCAGGGAGAGAGGAGAAGTGGATGGATGGATATCATGAAGTGCTGTCGTACTATTGCGCCACAGGTGTCGCCAAGAATCTTGTGTAGCGTTTTTGAAGTGGATCTTCAGGTCGGTTGCGAGCTGGACAATGTGTGTTGAGTCGTTATTAGTGGTAGCATCTTTCGCGTGGCGGTCCGCAGTTTCGTTACCATCAATGCCGATGTGAGATGGAAGCCAGATGAGAGAGACTGTTATATTTTGAGCAACGAGAGTTTGATAGATGTCGTGTATATTCTGGACAATGGGGAGGTCAGTGAAGATTGACTTGATTGACTGAATGGAGGAAAGGGAGTCTGTGCATATTGCAATATTTTTGTGGGGTAGGTGGATGCTTTTGAAAGCTTGAAAAATGCTTTGTAGCTCGCCTGTGTGAACGCTACACACTATAGGAAGGGTTAAGGAGCTTATGAGTTCATGCTTCGTGGAAACTGCACAACCAACACCGGAGTCAGTTTTGGAAGCGTCTGAGTAGAGTATTAAATCATAAGGTTTTTTTTGCAGTAATTCTAGGAATGCTTTCTTTATAAGTGCAGTGGGAGATTCATGCTTATTATAAATGGTAAGTGAGGTATCGATTGTAGGGATATTTTTGGTCCAAGGTGGAGAAGAAGGTAGAGGGAGCGGGGAGGTCAGAGAAAGGTCGGTATCTTTGAGTAAAGGATTGAGTATTTGGGGGATAGATTTTATAATTGTTCGAGGGTAAGTAGGGGGATTAGTCGTAGTGAAAAGCGAGTGAACAGGATTGAGAGGATTGGAGGATACTGAGGCAGCATATGAGAGGAGTAGTGATTGGCGTCTTAGGGGTAGGGGTAGCTCATTAGCTTTAATGTGGAGACTATCAGCAAGGCTAGAGCGAAAGGCACCAAGGCAGAGACGAAGAGCAGTATTGTGTACAGAGTTCAGTGAATCAGTGACAGATTTGGTGGCAGACATGTAAATAAAGCAGCCATAATCAAGCTTTGAGCGGATGAGAGCTCTGTATACTCTTAATAATACGATTTCGTCGGAACCCCAGTGAAAGTGACTGAGGGTTTTAAGTATATTTAGTCTTTTTATACAGATGTCTTTGAGTTCATGGATATGGTGTTTCCAGTTAAGACGGGAGTCGAAGGTTATTCCAAGAATTTTACATTGATTCGCAATGGGCAGGGGTATGTTATTGAAGAAAATGTGAGGTAAAGGGGAAGATGTTCTTCTTGAAAACTTGATAATTTTGGATTTGTTTTGGGATAAGGATAATCCAAAGTGAGTAGATCTATCTTGTAGAAGGTTTACTGCGGTTTGAAGGAGTTTGCAAGTTGCTGAGATCGATTTACCATGGCAATACACAATTAGGTCATCAGCATATTGTACGTGTTTTATGGGTGCAGGAAAATTGTCACAGAGTTCGTTTATTGTGAGGATGAATAGGGTAGAGCTCAATACTGATCCTTGAGGGACTCCAGCATTTTGTGGGTGAGGTGAGGAGAGTTTACCATTAGCAGAAACTCTGAATGTTCTACAATTTAGAAAATTATTGATGAACGATAGAATGTTACCATGGAGATTGTATTGGGAAAGTTTATTTAGAATTGCAATCCTAGATATCGAGTCAAAGGCACCTTCGATGTCAAAGATGGCTGCAACGACGTCTTGGTGATTATTTATTGCTGTAGAAATGTGTGTTTGGAGAAGAACAAGGTTGTCGCGAGTGGATCGATGTCGCCGGAAGCCGGATTGGGCATTAGGAATGATTTTGTACTTTTCAAGGAACCAAAGGAGTCTTCTGTTGATCATTTTCTCCAGGAGCTTGCAGGTTGTGCAAGTAAGTGAGATCGGTCGGAAGGAATTAGACGATAAGGTGAATTGATCTGCTTTCTTTATTGGAATGATTATAGAATTGCGCCATGCGTCAGGGAACAGATGAGTATTCCAGATAAGGTTGTAGATAATGAGAAGCTTAGAGAGAGATGGATTGGAAAGTTTTTTGAGAAAGATGTAAGGGATCTCATCAGGGCCGGCAGCTGAATTTCTACATGTGGACAATGCAGATTTCAGTTCGTTTAGGTTAAAAGGGGAGTTGATAGACGCAATATCACGAGGATTTGACTGAAGAGAGGAGGAAGGCTGAATATGTGAATTGGGGGAGATGGAGATGGGGATACGTTTATTAAATTTGTCTTCAAAGACTTGAGCGAGGGAGTCGGCAATTGCTTGGTTTTCGGAGATAACAGTATCATTAAGTATTAAGGAGGGAATTTTGGTGTTGGTTTTCTTGCCTTGAATTTGAGCAATTTTTTTCCAGACTTGACTGGGATTTGTATTATGATCCAAAGTGGAGGTATAGTTTTGCCAAGAGGATTTTTTGCTTTGCTTGATTATGTACTTTGCTTTAGCTTTTAGATTTTTGTGTAGGAGAAGGTTTTCTTGTGATCTATATCGTCGAAACCTGTTAAGAGCGTGTTTGGACTCGCGGATGGCATTTTCGCAAGCTGAATTCCACCAAGGCACAGCTTTATGTGCCGAGGAAGTGATTGTTTTACCTATGTGAGCGTCGGCAGCAGCAAGTATGCCATCAGTAAACATTTTTAGAGTGTCATTTATATTTGTAGAAATGGTTATTGAGGATAAATAAGTTTGAGAAAGAGAAGTAAACTCAGGCCAGTTTGCATTTTGTAAGTGCCAGAAGCTTCTAGAGATAGATTCTTTAATATAATGATTAGATATGATAATGGGAAAGTGGTTGCTATCATGAAGATCATCGGAAACTTGCCAAGTAAGGGAAAGTGCAGTTTTGGGGTCACATAAGCTGAGGTCAAGGGCAGAGAAGGAGCCGGAGGATATGTTAAAGTGAGTCTTGTGTCCTGTATTCAACAAGCAGGTTCCGGAGGAGTTTATTACGTTTTCTACAGCTTTGCCTCTAGAGCAATTACGGGAGGAGCCCCATAAGGTGTGGTGTGCATTAAAGTCACCAACAAGGATGTAAGGGTGGGGGAGCTGAAAAATTAGGTCGGTTAGGTCTTCTTCATTTAGAGGGATGTCAGGAGGAATGTAAATGCTACAAATGGTTAGCTTATTAGGGCACCAAGCGGTGACTGCAATTGCCTCCAAATTGGTGGTTAGAGGGAGATGAGATGAGTATATGTCGCTAGATACAAATATAGAAGAACCACCACTAGCTCTCACACAGTTGGTACGGATGTAATGATATCCTTCAAAGTTTCTTAGGTTACGCTGATGATTGATTTTAAAATTGGTTTCCTGGAGACAGAGGAAGTCAGGGGTATGGAGAGAGATGATTTTCTGAATTCTTTCAAGGCGTGGATAAAATCCATCGCAGTTCCATTGTATCAGAGAGAATAGTATTAATTAATGGAAAGATAATGAGGCTATTACTGAGATAGTACAGAGGAATCAGAGAAGCTACTGTCGTCAGAAAAAGGTTCCCGAGGATGAATGTTTTGCTCGGGGTGAAGTTTAAGTTTGATTTTGTTGGTCAGACGAGTAATGCGATTTTTCAAGGATCTTTCGTTGACATTAGAATACACTAAAGATAAATCTTCCAGTAGGGCGGCAGTATCGGAGATAAATTTATTGGCTTCAGGTAGAGGGTCGCTGACTCGATAAGTATTTTCGAGGAACGCAATAAGCTGGGTGCTACTAAGGGAAAAGGACTCTGGAGACTCGTCATGGAGATTCTGTATGATAGAACGGGATTCGGGGCTTAGACTGCGACAATCATCGTCAGCAAGTTTAGATTTTTTGGTTCTTTTTTTGGCAGGTTTTTTCGGATTAGGTATTGTGAAATCTGGAGGAGGCATAGGATTGGTATTATCGAGAGGAGTGTTGGATGGTGATGAAGATTGTGGAGAGTCAGGAATGCTGTTTCTTGAGCGGGGACGTTTTTCGCCAGGTATAGGAGAGGAGGGAGCGACTGGTACTTCAGAAGTTAATTTAGGGTTGTCTGAAGTGGTATCAGTAGTAGCAGGGACAGATGAAATGGAAGGTTCATGAGTGACAGGTGTGTTTAACAGGGGAGGAAGGTCGTGGGAAGAGTTGGGGCAAGATTCAGCTGTGTGTCCAGCCTGTTTACAAAGAAAGCATTCAATTTTATCTGTAGAAATAAATATTCTGTGTGATGTATTTTCATGCGTAACAAGAATCGACGTTTGAAGTGAGAAATCATCACTGGTGGGCAGAACGTAGGTTACACGTCGGAAGCTGAGGACATGTGCGTATTCGTCATCAGGCGAGCCACATTTGACGTATGAAATAGGAGAAGTTAGTGTTAAGCCAAGGTCGAGAAGGGCTTTTTCAATAACGGGGTGAGGAATTGATGAGCTGACATTGGAAATAAGGATTCTTTTAGTGGGGGAAATAAGGCGACGAATAGGAATTACATTGGAATTAACTAAGATGTTTTGATGTGATTTTAGAAGCTCATCGACTTGAGTGGTAGATGATAAATATATACATATGCGGCCATGAGAGATTCTGGAAGCGAAATGAACGTTTTTGGGAGAAACAATGTTACCTATAGCTTTGATGTAATCGAATAGTACAGTGTTGGGGATAGAAGGCATAATGATGGCTTGATCACGAGATGGTACTTGGGGAGGAGGAGGTCTTGCTGAAGTAGCCGCAGCATAAGATACCGGTGATCTTGGGGAGTTAGAGTTTATCGTGGTAGATTGATTATGAAGGGTTTGGGAAGTGGAGGTATTTGATAGCAGTGGTTGTGAGGGGTTAGACATATTGATGTGATCCTGGATACCAAAATCACAAACAATAGAAATAATTTAAATAGATATAAATCTCAGCTCAGAAGACAGTCTATAACTCAATGACTGGCCTATTGTTTCCCAACACCAATAAATAAATCGAAAGAATATTTACCAGTTTTGTAGTAAAGACAGCACTTTTACAAGTTTTGTTATCACATTTTAAATGATGACAAAAAACACGTTTTTAAATTTGAAATAGATATAAAGACTTAACGATCCGTACCTAATGGGATCTAGCATATGAATGATATCAAATTTATTTTCAGCATATCATTATTATTTGAAAAGCTTCTAGCTTTTATATCATTTTATAATACACTTGTTACTTACAATATTTTCTATTCTACTAAATTTTAAGTTATTGAAAATATTAATTCCATTTTATAGAAATAGTTTTATTCCAATTAAAATTGGGTACGTCGCTACTGATATATTCTATTCTGCGGCGGCCATTTTGGATAACCATCCCGGTTAACTGTCCTTGGCGTAACGATCCTTCCTTACTACTTTATGTTCTAAGCCACCGACGTACACAACGAACGTGATATACAGATGCTCCATCTTGTTGGAACTACAAGTTAACTAGGTATTGTGTTTGAATCAACTTCCTAAACACAAACGAAGAATACAGCAATATTTCTTTGACATTTATTAGTAGATACTATTTTGATAGTAGCCCACTTGATATAATCAAATATATGGCTTGATTATGTTTCGCCCATTCTCAAACAAGCCTATAATAACAATTGTTGAGAGTGAAATATGAATAAATATGAAATTTTATTTCATTGATTAGATATTGTAGATGCATCCAAAATTGCGATTAAAATGTATGCCTTAGAAATGTTAAAATTTACAAGAGGTTGCATGTAAAAATTTAATACCATTTTATTTGTGTACGTAAAATACTTGTTTTTGACCATTATCATAAAATATCTACGATTTTCATTAACTTATGCCCTAAGTGTACTACATCGTTTGAAAGTTTATTAATTGTACTAACAAATTGTAAAGAGACTTATAGGGTGATTCATTTAAAAATTTTGAGATATTGCTTGATTTGCGTTTTGTTTCACCCTGTAATAAAGAAGCCACAGATAAAAAAAAGTAATTAATTCTGAGGACAGCCAATGATGTGTGTATGACATTTGAATACAAAGACCTGTTGATTTATTTTAATTTACTGTTTTGCAGAGTGTTAAAGAGGAGGTCTTTTTTGCTAATAATTGGCCATATCTCTGTAAAA
>CAJUYI010000634.1:37658-68850 GCA_910591695.1 Galerucella pusilla | reverse complement strand
TTTTTGCATTTAACTATATTTGCGTCCATTTGAACGCACTAATGGAATAATATTCTCGTGACTTCAAATAATCTCCAAATACCTGCCTCTTCAGCTCTTTAGCAGCTGATGAAATCATCATGAAATCATTGTTGTAGTTATTACCACGCCGAAAAAGGCAATGTTGGTTATAGAAAATATTAAAATTTGAGCTGAAATGTATTAGATTCTGTGATACTCCGTTAATCCAGTAGAAATGTGTGTTGGAAATTCAGTGACTGATTATCAGAAAATCTCAGACAAATAACTAATTTTCTCTAGTCAGGATTTTCATAGCGGCGAACATTTTTATGCGAGTCCTCAAGAGCATTTACATCCCGTCATTTTACAAATTATGATGCAGATCCGGCTCATTTATATGCATAGGATATTTTCTGTAACTGAATTTCTGTATAGTATGTACATTAATGTTAAAACATTTTCTATTAATGCTCTCCCTCTTCGGAGATCACTTCGGGAATACGGTCTGGATATATTCACGCTTCGGTGTTTAATGAGTACAAAAATAAAAGAGAAGTGCATGAGAGAATTTACAGATGTGATTCGGTTGTTTAGTTTGAGATTTTCTTCTGTGCTTTGAAGTTTTCTAGCGCCGGAAAAGGTGAACGGCGAGAATAATTTAAAATGAACTTTGCAGTTTTGTTTTTAGTAATGGGTGGAAAATTAATCCTTTGATTTCCTTTGAGAGCAAATAAAGGGCTTTATCAATGTTCACTTCCTTCTTTGTTGTACTAGATATTATTTTAATATCCACTACTTTAGATGGGGTGGGGCAAAAATCTTACCGTTTTTTTTAAATAACTATGAAGTTTCAATTACCATTCGATTTCCATGAAGACTTTTGTAATTAACTATTGCCAAACTTCCACCAAATTTAATCTCATACTCTAGAGGAAAGAACCAGAGACCAGCAGTGTCTCCAATACTATTAGATGGTAACATTTGAAAATATCTGTAGGCTTCCATTTAGGCAGTAACTTCATATAGGATGGATTCTTGACAAAGGAAGTAGAGCTTCCAGAAAGTACACTCCGTCACTGCAATGACGAATTAATGTTAATTCAATTTAGAATCAATCAGCCAACAATTCACCTCCTTGACTTGATTAATATTCTTACTCGTTTCAGATATTCGTATAATTCCAAATTTGGATGGACTTTTGCTTCCAATATGACTTTTTTATAATATTTGGTGGTAGAACGTTGAAGCTTAAAAAGTGGTTTATATTTGGTGAACTTGTTTCTGAATATGATTTTTTGCAAAGCACTCCGAACTTTCTGTACAATATCCAAGGCAGTCCGCTATTCTTTAATTGGAATAAGTAAGGATCCTAAGAATGGTTATAAATAATTATTCAGGATCAGAGTCACCGGAAGTTGGATCGTTTTTCAAGTCAGAAGAAGCTTTGTCTCTTCATTTTTCTGTCATCTCCTCAATATAGTTTATTTTCAAAGGTTTCCTGTCTCCATCAAATCCTTTTGGTTTGAAATAACCCTTAAGAAACCAACCACAATTTTTAGGATTCAATTTTACACAATTTGGGTCAGTTGCATTGAATTTACATAAGTGGTGCGTGAAATATTTAGTTTGAGCGATTCCCAATATGGCATTGTGTTCAATTCAAAAATTCTAACTTATAACACGTTGGTGAAGGACGAACTCAGTTCGGATCTCAGGCTATATTAGAAGATTCGAATTTGGCTTGAATATTCAATTGATAACAAAATAGGATAAACATATGCTTGCTTCCTATCCGATGTTATTCATTTACTCCTTTTAGCAAAGGTTCTTTGATCAACATGCTGGCCTGTCTCATTTATTTCTTATCCGAGTCATCGTGCCTCTTCTCGGGCTGGTGAGTCTGCCATTGTGTTCTGAGTGGCCTGGTACCCAGGCTGACACTTTATGATGGGTACCCAGCTCTTGTAGCGTCTCCAAAAATGATTTAATTGCTTACCAACGTTTTCAATTAATATACGATGCTGTTGAGTTTGTAAAAATTATGTCATGATCATTATTATCATCCTAAGAATCAGGTATCAAAGGTGATCAATATATTATTTGCTTATAAATTACCTATATAGGGTAATTATTATTATAACTCAAAACTGACCTGAGTAAAGTGAATTCAACATTGAAACAAATGTTTTTGGCTGTATTTTATAGTGATTTCTCCTTCCCTCCTCTACGATTAGAGGGAATTGGAATTCAAATACCTATTAGTGTATATGCGGTAGGCATGCGCTCGATATCCTGTGAATGTTTTATTCATAATAATATCCACCAATACGTTCAAAATGAAAATTATTATAGGTACCTACTTCAATTCCAATTCAAATAAAAAAATAATAAAAAATTGAAAATATAACTTGTTTTTTCTCATCCACAGACATCCAACGATGGTAATACAACAACGAGTACTCTCGCATTTATACCGAAAAAAGAAGACGATGGAAAATATCTTGCTTGCAAGGCTGAAAATAAAATCATATCCTCCGTTGTTTTTGAAGATGGTTGGAAATTGGAGATACACTGTACGTATGGATTATTCTCAATTAATATAGTGTGATCTCAGATCCTAGTTCCGATTTCAACAAATTACTAAGATTACGAGTCTAATTGATAATTTGTTCAACTATTTGAGCTTTGAATCTCAAAAATAGTTTCCACGATAATAAACGCCAAAACCAAAATGAATTTCTTTATAACGACAAATTTTTTCAATTTTTCAGATACTCCAGAGGCAAAAATTCTCTTGGGCACGTCTCTTAATCCCAACACCATTAGAGAAGGCACTGATGTTTATTTTGACTGTATCCTTAAGGCACATCCTGCGGTATACCGAGTAGATTGGAGGCATAACGTAAGTATTTAGGTTGAAAATAATGAATTTATTTCCCAACAACAAATAAAAACTTTCATACACAATCACATTATAATTGGAGTTTTATCCACTACTGGAATAATGGAAAAAAAAACAATCTTAAATCATTCGCTTAATGACAGTTTCCTGTAACAATTGTCATATATTAATGTGATTTCAGCGTTATCTTCAATCCAGTACAGTCCAGCTGCTGTCACAGCGAAATGTCGAATCACTTTTTGATGGAATCTGATTTTTAATGACTGTGATTGTAGATAAAACGTTGTATTTCATTTGTGTTTCATTGGCGTTTTTTGGGTCGATAAGAAAGTCTCTAATTCAGTTATACAATAAACACCTAATTTCTCCTGATTTAGATATTCCAGATTCTTTTTCATACCTGACATTTTCATAAATATTTATCAAATAAACCATTTCACGGACGAGAGGTATCTACATGCAAACATTTTAAGTGTCATTTGAAAACACCCTGTATAATACATTATATATATACAGTGCTAATCAAAAGCCCCCTCCTCCTCTCGTATCTTTTGAACGGCTACACTAACATTAAAAAAATTTGAAGGGTGAAAATAAAGTGTTGTAAACTTCTCTACGAATGATAACAGGTGACGTAATATTATTAGATGCCGTCACAGTGCCACTCTTGCTAATAATTTTAAATAGGACCTTATGGCAAGTGATATCTCGTTTGGAAGGCATTGACATAGGCTACATAGCCATATTAATTTTGTTTGGGCTTAAACTAATGTTGGCAAATGAATTAAATGAATACCACAATTGCTATTTCATATTTAAATATTGAAGATTTTTCAGTCCCTTTCTGGTTAGTTGTCAAAGAAATTGACGTTTTTAATTTAATAGTAGGTATTTGTTTCTTTGCAAAGTTTTTTCAAATAGCTTAAATATTTAATTTTATTATTGTTTAACGAGACGTTTGAGATTTTACATAGGTAAAATGGTACGTACTCAAGCCGACGAAGTAGCAGCTATCTTAATAATTGGTGAATCTAGAGAGAATCTCCATGAAGCGGAACGTTTATTTAATGAGAGATGCCCAGATCGCCCTATCTCGAGAACATATTT
Organism: Galerucella pusilla; assembly: GCA_910591695.1. Taxonomy (NCBI): domain Eukaryota; kingdom Metazoa; phylum Arthropoda; class Insecta; order Coleoptera; family Chrysomelidae; genus Galerucella; species Galerucella pusilla. The sequence continues at coordinate 64,841 of CAJUYI010000634.1, read as the reverse complement.
GAGAGAGCTTCTTCACAAGTTTGAAGTAACAGGTAGTGTTAAAGATGCCAAACGATCTGGTCGACCAGCATTTAGTAATGATAAAAAAATTGATATAGTCGCTGAAATGGTAGTAAACCCTACTTCCTCTTCAACTAAAGTCGCGTCTAACTGTGAAGTGAGTAAAAGTACAGTACAGAGAGTGTTGGCTAAAAATAAATTTCATCCATACAAGATAAAAATGGTGCACCACATTTCGGATGACGACCCCGATAGAAGACTCGAATTCTGTGAATGTATGACAAATAAAATTAGTCAAAACCCACATTACACAAAAACAATTTGTTTTAGTGACGACAGTACTTTTTGCTTCAATGGAAATGTAAATACACAAAATGTAAGGTATTGGAGTGACACAAATCCTCACACCTTTCGTCAACAACATATCCAATTTCCAGAAAAATTCAATGTTTGGGCAGGAATTTTGGGAAACCACATATAGTTGCTCCTGTTTTCCTAAATTCAAATTTAAGTGGTGAAGTGTATCTGGAGATGTTACAAAATGCAATTGAGCCGTTAATTCTTGAAATTCTGGAAAATAATCCAGATGAATTCGGCCATCTGGAAATAACATTTCAACAAGATGGTGCTCCTGCACATTATTATGGTGCAGTAAGACGTTACCTGGATGAAGAATATCGAGGTAGATGGATCGGCCGGCGAGGTTTTATAGAATGACCACCTCGGTCACCAGATCTGACACCATACACATTTTTTTATGGGGGTACTTGAAATCCAAGGTTTATACTACGGTACCAGATAGCATTGGCGTTTTGAAAGAAAGAATTATTGAAGAATGCAATGCAATTTCAGCTGACACATTCGAACGAGTACGACAAGAGTTCACTAATAGGATGTATTACTGTCAGGAAGTAGACGGAGCAGATTTCGAACACTGCTATAAGAATCCATGGTTGATAATTGATTAATTAAATTAAAAAAAATAATTTCAATAATTTTGGTATTTATTTAATTTATCCGTCAAAATTAGTTTAAACCCAAACAAAATTAATATAGCTATTCAGCCAATGTCAATGCCTTTCAAACGAGATATCACTTGCCATAAGCTCCTATTTAAAATTATTGGTCAGGGTGGCACTGTGACGTCATCTATTACTATAACGTCACCTGTTACTATTCGTAGAGAAGTTTACAACACTCTATTTTTTTATCCTCCAAATTTCATTTTGTATACTCAAAAATTACAAATCTTGTAGGACTATCAAAACATACCTTTTTTTGTAGGACATTGTTTTATTTGGACGAAAAATATATTAACCCATCATGTGATACCTTTGTCCTACAGTTACTAATAAAAAAAAGGTCCTGCGGTATTGACAACTTTTAAACGAAGGACCAAGATGACATACCACGCAATTTGTAGGACAATGTGGGTGGTAAACTTTGCAAATGTTAGCTAACCAATTGAAAAAGAAATCAGCTGGTTAGTAATTTTTTCATGACCTTGTTTATGATACATGTTGGAGAGAGAAAGAAACCTTATATTTTGTAGGACAAATATTTTTTCACGCTATTTAGATAATTATCCCGATAATTAACAAAGAATAATTCGGTTGTGTTTACTACTGTTCATTGTTAGTGACGTCAGGGTATAGGTCAATTTTTCCTACTGTACCTCTGATTTCAAGTAACTGTCAAATACTTTACACTGGTTGCTCTATGATCCCCACTGTCACTGTCAATACAATTGTGTTTGTAATTTCGCACCCCTAGAACAACAATGACTCAAGTGCAAAAAAAGCAATTCCTCAGAATTGACGATTGAAGTTTTTTTATTCCCAATTATCGATTAACAGAGCAACAGTGAATTTAAAAAAAAACAAGAAAGCTTTGATGAACCGAAAATGTATTCTACTTCCACATGAAGCATTTAATTTCCAGAAATTTCCGGAAAAATTAACAGTTACAGCTTTTAGAAGACAATGACCTTCCATTTGCGTCATTGTTCCACTGCGCCTTTCAATATTCGTGAAATTATGACACAATTTAGTATAAAAATTTATTTATTGCAGTCGAAAACATTCGACATTGCCACCTTTAACTATGAAAAAGCTGAAGTGTTAACTATGTAGTGATAATAATTATAAATGGGTCTTTTTACTATCAACAATATTAACAATATGATTAAATGTTAATTTTATAATGTGCTTGTTTCCTTGGATTTATTCTATTAACATAATTTTTTCAATTTATGAATATTAAAAAATTAACACTTTTCCAAATTTGTTATGGGTTTTTTGAAGCTCTGACAGCGTTGTACGAAAACCACAATGACCACACCCTCCGAATTAGATAATTGGTGATTTGTATCGACCAGCTGACTTCTTATTGGCAAGCGCGTGCGTGAGATCTTGCCTCTCACTTCATCAATTGACTGATATTGATTTATCCAGTGGCGTTGGTATTGTCAGTGACATTTGTATTTTCAGTTTTACTTGGTAAAATAGGTACCGTACGCCATTTGTACGTTTGACAGAGAGGCGCCATGTTTTTCCTCGCTTCTTACCGATGCCGCATAGCTTCAGATAAACTTGCCAAACTATACGTATATAGGTTCTGACTTTTTCGCCTTCTTGATTGACTTTTCAATAGTGCTATGGACCGCATCTCCCTCATTCTGCGTATGGCACTTACGTCGTTATTCCAATTGAGGTCGTGCAAAAACCCTTTGTACTATAGATCAACAATGTCACAATTTACAATTACGTCGTTGTACTAACAAAACACGTGCGTATTGGTCCAGGCTCAAAACACAATTGAAGGTTACGTCGAGGTTGCTCCAAAAGAAGGTAACCTATTTATACAAATGGAACAACGACGCAGCTTCCCTCTAGCACACCGGTGCGTACTACAATTGAGTCATTGTACCATTGGAAATAATGATTATTTTTGACACGTTTGCCATATTTAACTGAATTTTCGAAATTTTTACACTTGCGTCGTTGTTCTTCTAGAGGTGCGATTTGGTATGTTATGGGCTACGAGGTTTTTGCAATTTTTCACGCTCGGAGAGCGTAAAGTAACTCCCCTCAAGAAACGTCAACTTTTTGTTGTCAACGGCAAGCGAAAAAGCTACTTTTCAATGTGATTGTAGAAAAAATATCTTACACGCTGTGTGATGGGTGTAACCAGTCTAATTTACCCCCTTGTGATTCAATCTAATCAATTCTAAGTACTTCTTAATAATTGGGGGCATTTGTTAAATGTATTACATAATTGAGAGCTGAACATCTCTCTAGAGGGACTATTCATGATATATCCTCTCCTAAATATATTTCAAGTGATAATCAATGCTTATTATTCACAATTCAGTTCAGGAGAGCTTAATTTGATTCAGAATGTGTGTTAGAGTTTGTTGTATCCGAAGTTTCTAGTATTAATCCGTAAACTTGGAAACTTCAACATAACTTCTATGTACCCTGTTTGTCCCGATTAATAGGTGATGTAGTCCGAGTATTGATAATTTGTTCGGTGCATTCCGTTGCCAAGGTATTAATATGCAGTATTGATGCAGTCTTTAAGTATACAATTCATGATAATAGATAGGTAATATGCTATTGTTTACCTTATCAGTCCAAGCAACTGAACTTATGGGAACTTCACAATAACAGTTCACCAACTCCAACTATACATGTCAATTATTAACTCAAAAACTACCCAAAGCAAGATTTAAATTAAATACAGATTCAAAAATTAATTAAGAAATGATGAATGAACAAAACTTGACAGCTAGATATATCATGTTTTTGACGAAATATTAATCAACCTTCTTTCGTTTTTGCTTTAAAATTATGTGGTAATATCCTTTACAACTTTGAAAGTAGATAGCACTTCCTAGAAATACGCAATGGCCCCAAATGAAAGAGTACACTTTTCAATCCAAAATAACTTTTTTGTTTTTGAGGCTATAATAACCCAACAACAAACTCAATAAGGTGCCAATATTAAATAAGGAATCGACCTGCAGGAATTATACATTTTCTCCTGCAATTGTGCTTACATTACTAAAAACAAAATTATGCGAATTTCTGGGATACTACTTATTTTTTTTATTTAAATAATACTTTTTTTGTCCTATCGATTGGTATTTGGAACACACATACAATATCAGTAAATCAAAAGCTGCTTCACTAGGATTTCTGTCGAAAGAACCCTTTTCCATCTGAAAAACAAATTTTCTGCCAGATATACGCATTTTTTGGTGGCGTGGAAAAATATTATGGTTCAATATCTCAAAAAAACGAAAATAAAAATTATAATGAATAAACCACAAGGAAGATTTAAAAAAATAAACTCAAATTTAGCCACACATTCTTAAACTAATAATTTGGCCAATTTATTGATTTATTGTTACGATGAATTTCCCAATTTTGACTGTATACTATTTTAGAGCAAATTTCAGCATTTTTTAAATTAAAAGTGACTTCATAGTAAGAAAAAAAATAATTATAACCGAGTTGAGGTTGATAATTACATAAAATCTGCCTGGAATACACAATTAACTTCTTGTGAATACATTCATTGAACGCACTGTGGTTTATGACTTCATTTCATTACAGGGTAAACTTCTGAACATCAACGTGAATGCTGGCATCATAATCACAAATCAAAGCTTAGTATTGCAGGGCGTTTCAAGATCCACAGCTGGTAACTATACTTGTGTCGGATACAATACCGAAGGAGACGGAAAGAGCAGCCCGTTTTATCTGAATGTACTTTGTAAGTCAACATCCTACCATACTTTGATATCTATATTCTTTTTATTATTTTTCCAAGGAAGCCCAAAAAACACAGTCATTATTAGAAATCGCATGAACATTTTGAACTAACTGGAGACATTCCTACAGCATTTTTAATATCGCGATTCTAGCCTCACATCTAGAGTACGGTTCACTTCAACATAATTTGTTGCCATTGGGGCTTCAGTTAGTTGTCGTTTCAAAGCCAATGCGATTCTCATTCGAATCGTCTGCGTAAATATTTTCTATACCAGACCAAGAATTCACTTTTGATGTCTTCACTGATATCCTATTGGTTTATTGAAATACACAAAGTGATTTGAAAGAAACTATCGATATTCTAAACCAGTATCAAATTATATATTTTCACTTTAAATTCAGTGATCATGAAAGGAAGGAATTGATGCGTCGTTTTTGTTTTTTATTTATACCCTTTCCTGAATCTTTATTAGAGTTCCAAAAACAATGTATGTATGGGGCAAAGATTTTTATATGAACAAACCTGGTCCTGATTTTTCAATTCAATCATCTAATAAGGTGGTAGTAGTGTGACATTCTACCAAAATATGAGACAAATCGAACTTACTGTTCATGAGTTATGACCAAAAAAAATTAAGTAAAAATTCCTATTTTGTTCTGTTTATTTATAGTACACAATGGGCACACACTTTTGTGAGCCATTCAATAATCATCACACAAGTGGGAGTATGTACAATTCCTAATGAATCACCCAAAAAAAATTAATGACTCTAAATTTCCCCACTCAATTTGTGCTTGAATTTTCCAGATGCTCCAAGCTGCAAACCAAATCAAACAAGAATCTATGGTGTAGCGAAACAAGAAAGGGCACAGATAAGTTGTCAAGTGGACGCAAATCCACCGGATGTCGAGTTTAAATGGACATTCAACAATTCCGCCGATTCAGTGGACGTGAGTCAATCGTACATAGCACGCAGTGGAACTTCTAGCGTCGTGTCATATACTCCCATGACCGAACTTGATTATGGTACTCTTTTATGTTACGCCTCGAACAGAATTGGTGTCCAGAGAACACCCTGTGTGTTTCATATTATAGCAGCCGGTAAGTTTTTCATCCTTTTTTATGACGCCTCGAACAGAATTGGTGTCCAGAGAACACCCTGTGTGTTTCATATTATAGCATCCGGTAAGTTTTTCATCCTTTTTTTATGACATTAATATACATGCAAGCTGTTATGCTCAATAAGGGTTTTCATTATTGAATTAAGACTGCTTATGAACTAGTCCGCCAATCTGAAGTATAGTCACAGATTATAAAGAGAACAGATACGAATCCTGGTAAAACATCAAACGATTTTCAGCTCCGTCGTCAATGATCTTGGACCTTTAACTCGGTATGGCCGCGATGTTACCAGTTTAAAATATTTTCTGAATTTCTTACTAAATTGCACTGTTGTCTCGAGGAGAATAACACTTTCTAGTGCCGGATCTAGTTTTTTTGGAAGTTTCCACTAAATCTTTAAAACTGCGCCATGAATTAAAACAATAATCATAATCGAATATATATTTATGTGTTTATTATATACCCATATGTGCATTCCTATGATTTGTTATAAATAGTCATTACTCTTGGGAGATTAATTAATAAATACATTTTTAGATAACACAAATAATCACAAAAATCAACCAAATTTTAAAGTACAAATAATTTTTAATTCATTTATTATCAAAGTGAATGCAATATACACCATGCAAGGGAGCATTTGGAATTTGTAGCACCAAAGTTGATATCAAAAACTTTAAAATTTCTTTTATCATAGGCCGGGATATTAAATTATATACTCTCATCCCTTGGAAATCGAAAGAACTTTATTTTTCTTTCCGAATAAAATTTATTTGGACCGTTTCTGTATGAACAATACACTCCGCCGTGATGTTTATTCATTTTATAAGAATAATAATCTATACCACTATATCTTTATAGTTAATATTATCACAACACACAATCGATTAGTCAAATAACACAATTAATATCGCCGATTGAAAACCTTCAAACAATGAAGCAAACAAAAATAGCGTTATGAATTTTGAGCACAGATTACAAGTGATTTTGAGCATGTTTTGACGTTTTGATTATGTTAGGTTAGGTTAGCCGTCACCGTTATTGTGCATGGTTGCCAAGGATGTGGTTTGTGAAAAAAGTATATATTTATGGTATAATTTTTATACATTATAATGTTTTTAATTGTATAATTCTTTTAATGTTAATAAAATTGAAGTAATTATCGAATACTTGTATCTGTATAACTATCACACGTAAAAAATGCTTATAAAATATTTGACCTATGATCGTAAATTGAAGGAAATATTATGGAAATGGACAACCCTGTTGACAAATTTCGCGAAGCAGCCGAACGGAGTCGACAAAAGACGATGGGCATTTAAATGGGTATGTCCACCCATCTCTCTCTCTTTTTACTGTTCTCTGTCAAGCTTTCGTATCTGTTCTCTTTTTATATAGTATCATATAGTATAGTTTGACGTATTTGAAAAAAATGAGTTTGGACACTCCAGGATTTATACTACTCAAGAAATGTATCTTACGCCAGCATTGAGCGGATGGGGTTCTTTGAAGAAAGGATGGAAAAGCGAAATTCAAATCATAATATTTTCAATAACGTACTATTTACTGATGTATTGACGTTTTACTTTCACATGTAGCAAAATTGGTATTGGTCTTGGGAAATAAGCTACTAAGTATTCCTGTTTGTACCCAATAGCCACAGAAATTTAATATGGGGACGGAAATTTTAGGTGATTATTTTTTTCACTTGTCAAAATCTGACATTTTGGTAATTTTAACCAATAGCAATACATTATTCTAGCCAATCATTCGGTATTATACTGATAATTCTGCTTCCTCGTCGATAAAACCTTGTTTACATCAAAACGTCAAAATTTTACTTTGAATTTGTCATTATTCACAACAAAAAGTGCTTCGAAGTTTATTGAAAAATGAACACAAACCGATTGAGTGAGTGCCATCACCCAAGAGAATATTAAACATTCAGGTAATACAAAATTTTAAATTTATGAAAAAAATAATCTTCCCAAATACAATTCGCTCTTCAAATTTTATCACATAATTTTTTATTTTCAACACTCAAACTTGTTTATTTGAGGCAAAAACATTCAAACAAACCGAATTTGGATAAAATCAATCGGTTTGTTTTCATATTCTTGCCAAATAAACAAGTTTTCGTGAAAAAGAAAAAATTATCGATAAAATTTGAAGCACTCGTGGTATTACCTTTGATTATATCAAAAGTCCGTCCTTTTTTCATTGAGAAAAACCAACATAGTATCGGCCATTCAGTAGCTTCTCATTAAATTTGGAGATAGTTGGTTCCAGCAATGTCGAAAGCAGCTATCGAATATTTTCAAGCCACATTTCCTAACAGCACTTCTATACAATTGTATTTTATCACCACTATTTTTTGCTCAAATTGATGGAATATGCTTGAGGCACACATAAAATATCTGAAATAATCATTTGATCAATTGTATGAATTACAATAATTTTAAAGCAATCAGTTATTTTTCAGTAGTAATAGAGTTTGTTCAACCATCCTTTGCCGTTACGTCAAACATTGTCCAGCTTACTCTCTCATTCAAGAAATGGATGAGAAGGAATTATGACGTCATTAACGTATTTCTTATCTAAGGTCGACATAAATTTTATCTGTACGAGGAGCAAGTTTTACCAAGCTGCAGCTCCTAAACTAAAAATGCTACGGGAAAAAGTTTCCAATGAAATTTATAGAAAATTTTATGCTCTACAATTCAGTTACCACCATTTTTAATTTGTCATTGATCATTTAATTAGCAAAAACCATATTGAAAAAGTTTGGAGAGCTATAATTGAAAACCTATTCGTTATACAAAAAAAAGTTTCGAATAAAAAAGATGGCAAATATTATTATCTGCAATAATAATATCCAAATTTTTGTCGTAAGTACGATGCGCAGTTCGCGAAATATTTGATAAAACGTGTTTTTCAAGATCGCGGCTGAAGTGAAGCCCCCCCATGACGCCAACTTGGATTCACATTCAGGGGACACCCCTGAACATATTCAAGAAAAAAAATATCTGTGCCCGTACATTTTTTTTAGAACTTACTTTTTTGGCAGGGGCGCTTGTACTATTTTGACTAGTACCATTCACTTTCCCAATGGTGGTCCTGGGTGGTCCAGCGCCTGCCAAAGGGACATCGTAACTGAGATATCAGAAAATCTGTGTGTGAGAGGCAAATCTGCGATATCTGTTAGTGACTTGGTATCGCCAGCTCTTTTTTCTGCTCTGTTCAAAGTTCAAAAATATGTGCCTCCTCACTTTCCACAATCCGCATCAAGTGCTTATTCATTAGTGATGCTCCCACTTTAGAAAAGTCTTTGATATCAAGAAAAACAGATAGTTCGCGGAGCTAAGCTCCTTTGCAACCCTGAACCACTTGCAACATCTGTGTCAGGCATTACAGCTTCACGAAGGTCAGATTCCTGACTGAAGTTTGGCATGAGAAAAAGTTTGTTTTTTTATCACAAACAACCACTATATTGCGAATTTAAGATTCCGAAAAATTCGACTTATTTGAACCTTCTGTAAACGCTTTAATAAAATGAACCAAAATTTAGCGGAAACATCCATATTTGTAGTCCATAAAATCGTTTGTTAATCTGGATAATAAATTTATATTAAAAACTCGCTCTAAATCACAATTCGACAAGCAAACCTGATTTAATGTTGTAAGTCTTATAAATTTCTAGATGGCGTAGTACAATACCCTCCGTTCCAACCCCGAAGGAAATAATTCACGAGGTCCATTCAGGTCAATGTTCGGGACCGATTCGTTAAATGGAATGTTTTGGAAGGGCTTATTTTGACATTATCTAACTTTAATATCAAACTATGGAGCTGTCCAACAGCAAATTTACAATGGCCGCCTTGAAAAAGCTGTTTTAATAGTGGTGGTATATAAAGTTGGTTTTTACTGGTGATGAGCACCTGTTTACATCAATATTTTTGAGCTACCAGATACTTTTCAAATGTCTCTTTTCCCACCCTATGTAATTGATAAAACTGTGAATCATCATAATATTGAGGCAATTGCTTACTCAAAGGAGTACACAACATGTAATTCTTCTTGATATACTTTAAAAAGGAAAAATCATAGTTATTAGACATTACAAGTGATTTTTAAATACGATACCTCAATAAAAGTTTATCCTCTCCAATAATTCTGAGAGAAAAACAAACCACTCGTTCCATTTTCACTACAATTATTTTTCATTATAGATATATTCACATTCACATCAACATTGAACATAACCTCAACTCTCACCAACTCAACCAAATGAATTTAGATGTCCCCTTTTATGAATTTAGGTGTCCCCTTTTTGGTTAAAATTTGACAGTTTGAATGCATAGGGTTGGAACCACAGAGTACACCATCTAACAAGAGGCGAAAGAAAGTAGTTTTCGTGATCGCAAATTTGTGTGCACATGCGAAAATTGATTAGTTTATCTGTCAATGTCAAGTCGTCACTTCCGTTCATTCCCCTTAATTCACCGTGTATTATTTCAAGGTTAGGTTAAAAATTAGCTACTTCTCATTGGACCAACGAGGTAAAGGAAAAAGGAGAGAAGTTAAGCGTGGTAGTGATTTAACCAACTTTCGACGAAAGTCGCCATATTTAGAAGCCACAATAGTTACATTAGTCATCAATTCTTGTGCAACATAAATAATCTTAATATACTGAAATGTGTCAAATTGGAAAGAGTGATTTTCAGTAGTAATAACCCACGGACATTGATAATTGTTCCAAAGCTTGTTGCTTGTAGGCAACAGACCTCCGCCTACGGCGTCGGTCTGTTTCCAAGCAACAAGCTTTCGAAATCTGTCATAAAATTTTTGAGCATTTATCAATGTCCGAGGGTTATTTGGATAGAAAATTTTTTGCTTATTATAGGAAAAATACAGAGGTAAAACAAATCGTGAAATTCCGAAATATTAAATATTTGAAACTTCAAAATCGAAATAAATCAATATGTGTCCATAGCAACCAACGTGAAAACATCCCATGGTCTGTTATCAGTGTAATGTTGAAATGATTGGGTGAAATTGTTCATATGATCAAAAATGAGGAAATTTGATTGGCTCTTGGAACTGTCAAAAAATGTTCAGTATAAGAAAGGTTATTTATGAGTATTAGTATAAATTCAAGTTGATATTGAAATGTGCAATAGTGTTATAAGATTTTTGAATATATATCAATGTATACCAAAATCTGGTATCAATTCTCTAACAACAAAAAGAAACACCTTGAAAAGATGCAGGGGAGAGTTGGACAAAACGGGATACCTAACGTTAATTGACCCGAAACTTTTAAACTAGAATATTGATATCTATTATCTTGTAATTTTATCTTCTTCATTGATCCCTTTTTATGTTTCAATATAGTTATTCCTGAATATCCTAAAAATTGCATAGAGAAAGTAAAATTAATTGAGTCGTTCCATACTTGAAATTCACTCTGGATACTGACAGAATATCGGAACGAAAAATATATACAATAATCAAGCAGCACAGGCTACCGTAGTATACGACAGCCCACTAGTGTTACGGAGAAGGTGTTGTGAAACTTAGCTCCGAATAAATAAAAAACTCTTGTTGAGGTGCAGCTGGTAAACGATAATTATTGAAAAAGGATAAAATGAAATGAAACAAAAAATTCAGCTTCAATAATTGATATATAAATTTGATTGAATAGAAACAAACTTATTAGTATCTAGGGAACAAATATCGATAAAATAGATCAATGGTAGTCTCGATATTCTCCTGTAAAGTGCCGTAAAAGGAGGGAACGAAATACGCTTACAGAGGGCGCATCGAACATCAAAGAAATTACACCGACTAATTAAAAGCGAATTTTCATACTAGAAACAAACACAATCGTGGGAACAAATTGCGGGGTTAAGACTTTTGTAATTAATAGCGAGGGTGTAGTAATATTAGCCTTTCTCGAGGGAAATTTTACCTTCAAGACGGAATCTCTTCAAGAAACGTCTTAAAGGAGCTGTTCTGTTCATTATTCGAATTTTTTAAAATTCCGATTAATCAAATTTAAATCCCTTGATGAAGTATCGATTATCATATTCTTTAATAATGTACACGAATTTTGAAACTGATTTTTTAGGACGAAATCACGAAAAAAAAAAACAATTTCATTATTTTTCATCCTGTAACTGAAAACAAAGCATCCTGGAAATGTGAATTAATTAATGAAATTTTATTGAAAAACAACATTCCAATTTATGAATTATTTACCTTTTTTCATTTCAAATTGGCGCGCTGAATATATTCAATACTTGTGCTGCAGTTGATATTTTTGAAAGAGGAATTTATTCTGAAAAATAATCTGAATGTTTCTCAAAATATTTTTCCTGTAAGATCAAGAGAGATTGAAGTGCAAAACTAATTTTTCTACTAATCTGTCACAGCTTCTCAAATAGTGTATACTTTCCAAAGCAACCAATAGGTATATGTGATTAATTTTCTTATAAATTCCATATAAGTACTTGACAACTGGAGTGATAAAATCTGAATTTTGTAACTACAAGACCCATAAATAGTCGTCTTCTTTGGCGAGCGATATTTTGTAAATAATGGTGTAGAGTTAAACTAGAAGATCACTAGTTCTTTTTCTAATCTTGTGGATGCCATTCGTGAAACATCAACTCACGTAGGTATGTATTCTTTGAAAAGGAATCTCTCTACTCAATCAAATTTTCTTAAGACTAATAAGCCATGGTTTGATGCCACATGTAGTATTGCCAAGAGGAATATGCACAATGCATTAAGAACTTGTCGAGACCAAAACTTTCCGCAAGATTAAAAGGAAATATATATATATAAAACTGAAATTTGAGTATAAAAATATAATTAAATCTAAGAAAATCGAATATCAATCAACAATTATTACGAAGTTATCAAATTTACAAAACTCAAGAGAATTCTGGTTGACGGTAAAACAATTTCGAAATAGTTCCACTCATAAAGTGTTACCAGTTCAAGTACCTATGGGAAAACTTCTATGGAAACTTGTACCCTCCTCTAGCAATTTCTACGGTTGATTTTGTAGATGCTGGTCACCCCTATATGGACGTTCCGTTTACAATTCAGGAAATATATGATGTACTGTATAAATGTAAAAATAATAAGTCTCCAGAAGCTGATGGCATTTCCTTCGAATTTTACAAGAACCTTCCACATAACTGGGTTATATATTCAACTTCTTTGTTCAACTCAATCTTTGATTCCTCAATAATTCCCAATTCGTGGTCTAACATTTTATTGTCTATGTTGCATAAAGGAGGCCCATCTGATACACCTGATAATTATAGAGGTTTAGCTTTGGTGAATTGCTGTACTAAAATTTTCACAACTGTTATTCTAAACAGATTATCTTTATGGGTTGATAACTGCGGAGTTATGCCAGAGTGTCAGACTGGCTTTCGTGCAGGCCGAGGGTGTATCGACAATGTTTTCACTTTGAGCTCTGTTATTAATCTACATATTAGACATAAAAGCCGAAAAGTGTTTGCAATTTTTGTCGATTTCAAAAGAGCTTTTGACTTAGTCCAGCACAATTTATTATGGCTGGAACTATTCAATCTTGGAGTCTCGTCAAAAATTATTCGCTTAATAATAACACTTTATTCACAAGCCACTGTTCAAATAAAAGGTTCTGACGGCTTGACAAAATTATATGATCTAACTTTAGGTGTTCTACAAGGTGAACCCTTGAGTCCCCTTTTATTTGCTCTGTTTATCGCCGATTTGGAAGACTACTTTTATGCTCAAGGAGCTCAAGGTGTAAATATCAATAATAAAAATGATGTTATAACACTCCTGTATGCTGATAATCTCGTTATCCTGGCTCATTCTGAAATTGATGTTGCAAGGAAACTGGAAATGTTGGAAAAATTTTCTGACACCAATCGTTTAACTGTTAATCTTAAGAAAACAAAAATTGTTAGGTTCTCTAAAGGTGGATTCCAATAACCGAGCTACAAATTTTATTTTAAGAACGAGATCATAGAATTGAGTAATACATATACATATTTAGGTGTAACGTTTTCTTCCTCTGGCTTATTCAGTTAAATGTCAACTGCAACTGTAAAAAAAGGTAAACAAGCCGTTGGCGCTCTCATTCCTGTGATGTGTAAGGCAAACATTGACATGTGGTACCCTAGAATCAAACTATTTGAATCTCTAGCGTTAAGCGTTATGTTTAACAGTGTCTCTGTTTGGGGTCCTCGTTATTTGGATGCACTAGAAAGGGTGCAAATACATTTCCTAAAATGAATCCTTTTAGTAGCGGTTAATACTCCGGACTCTGTTATTCGGATAGAAACAGGAAGAGTTAAGTTGTCGTACAATGTTTTCAAAATGACAATAAATTGGTTACTAAAGATTCTTCAAATGGAAAAATTCCGCTATCCCAGACTTTGTTTTGAGCAACAGCTACGTATTATGAATTCCGCTACCACAAAGTATAATTGGGCATCCCAAATCAAACAATTTTTTGTTGACGTTGAATCACTGCAGTTATGGAATCAATTATCTTATGGTCATTTAACAGCACAAAAAAAACTACTGTTTTCCAAATATTGTATCTTCCTGCACCAATCCGATATTGCTACATCGTCAGCGTAGGTACCCTTTCATGGCAAGCAATTATTTACTGTTGAAGTCTCCAATTCAGATCACTCGTACTTTGGCTCAACTCCGTGCGGTTAATCAATTTAAAATGAAGTTCACATTAAACGGCATAACCTATAGTATAGATCCTACTTCAACATGTACTGTTTGTAACCTGGACGAGAAAGAAACTATTTTTCATATTTTGTTTGAGTGTCCGATATATACAGTTATGAAACAAAACATAACCCGTCTGCAAAATTTGGAAACATTAGTAAATGCTCTACAAAATATAAATCTATCTGAGGGAAAAACTATATACTGCTACCTTTGGAATATTCTCAAGTTGAGGTCATTTAGGTATACTCGATGAATAATATATTTATTTTATTTTGTTTTTATTTCTTATTACAAACTGTCTTGTAAACTAAAATTTTTTTTGTACATTATCACGCACTAACCTTGCTGTAAGCATTGTTTTCTATAAGCAATAAAGTTATTATTATTATCACAAATTCATTTTCATATCCAGGAAAAACAAATTAATTCTAAGAAGACTAAGAATTGGACATACTCAGCTTACACACAGAAATCTGATGGCCTCTACTCATTCTTCCGTATACAACCACTGTAAGACTTTCTCAACTAAAAACATATCACCAAAGACGGACGGCTTTTTTGTCACCTTATTTGCTGACATTCAGCTGACGAGTCTAGCGATGATGGTATTTACGAGAAAAATAATTCTCAATTTTAGAATAAAATGATTAACGAGAAAATAAATGTCTTTATGGTAATAGCGTGAGTGCTCGATATCAATTTTTATCCTCTCTTACTAGTTTTATTCCGAAATGCAGAGTTAGTGTATACATTTAATGTAGTTGATAGACATCGCAGAATAAATAAAATGACTCCATATAAGTTTTGAAATAGTATATTAAAGTATAAGTGGATATTTAGGTCTTTAAAACACGCGCGATTTTTCGAGCACGACGGCGAAGCCGGAGTAGGTACTCGAAATAGAACAAGTGTTTCAAACACCAGTTATCTACGAATACCTTACGCTATTTTTTTCATCGGTGCACTTTGAAATTATAAATACTGGTCTATAACTACTACAATAACAAGAAATGGAAATCATAGATGGAAATAAGAACTAAATGTCAAATGGTTGAATTCGTGATGTTTATGATGTATACCTTGCGTTGTCATGGAAATGAGAAAAACATAAACTAATATGTATTTTTACTAACAACTCCCTGCCACTCGCAGAATCCTCAATTCTCAGCTCAGATTTGAAAACGACCTTCAGGAAAAAATCGGTGACCATTGGAAAGAGCTTTGGACACATTCTGCCACCAAACTGAGAGAAATCAAGAAATCCACTTTACCATGGACTAACCTGCCGAAAACTGGAAGAGCAGAGACGATTCTCACACGGCTTAGAATAGGTCACACACGACTCACCCACCAGCATTTACTCTCAAAAGACATTCCACCCATATGTGACATGTGTAATGTGCAAATAAGTGTATAAAAATATATTAGTGCAGTGTTCTAAATTTAAATTACAAAGAGAACTTCACGGTATTAAAGGTTCGTTAGAGAACATACTAAACGAAAATTACAACATAGAAAACGTATTGGGGTTCCTTAACCAAACTAATCTTTGTTCTAAAATTTAAGGTACCTACCACATAACTGTATGTATTATATTGTATTTTATTGCTAACTAAAACCTTGTTTCTTGTATTGTCCCACTGCTAATAACCCTTAGTGGTTGATGCAGTTTGATATTAAAATAAAAAAAAAATGATTTGTATTTTGATGGAAGTTCAACCTTATTGAGTTCTGTGAATGTCAATGGTATTAATTT
Organism: Galerucella pusilla; assembly: GCA_910591695.1. Taxonomy (NCBI): domain Eukaryota; kingdom Metazoa; phylum Arthropoda; class Insecta; order Coleoptera; family Chrysomelidae; genus Galerucella; species Galerucella pusilla. Next base: position 48,427 of record CAJUYI010000634.1, on the reverse strand, counting down.
AAACACTATCTCCTAAGATTTGAAAAATCGAAATATGATATTTCAAGCAATATCAACGGCATTTTCCATTTTCATTTATAAATTTTGTGCTTTCGTTTATTTGGGCTTCAAGCACTTGTGCGTGACGCCTCAGTCGTCACGAGTTTTGAGCAAATCGAACACGATTTTTCAGGATCCTCAAAACCACCTGACATGTGCCAATGCCAATGAATTTCCTGTGTTGTTAGAAGAACAGCTTTAAATTATAATGTTTTTGATAATAAAATTTTGCATATTTAGATATTTTTAGTAAGGTTTAAATCGTATTAAATCGTAATCGGCACAATCTTAACCTTTAAATAAACGTCAAACCGGACGAACGTCAAATATTTAATGTCCGACTTGAAGCTCATACTTTTCGGTATGTGCTTGAGGGGCAAGGGGAAGGTAAGACAAGGCGTCACGCCCGGTGATAAACGAACGGAATTCAGTCACTACGAGCTGCTACTAGCAGCCAAAAGTAAATAATCGAGAACGCTTTTTGACATTGTTAAATATTGCTCGAGTAAAATTTTGACGTTACAAACTCCTGTCAGATCAATGATGAAAAAATTGTCATTTAGACATGATTTAGACTTCGTTTCTCGAGTTGTTGATGTTGTCACGGTAACTTTAAAATACGCGCGTGTTTTAAAGTTCGATTGAAATACGCTGAGGCGTGCTTTAAATAGGTCTCTCCTGAGTCTTACTCTCGTTTACGAAGCAGCGATTCATATGCTTCGACCGGGAATCGAACCCGGGCCGCCCGCGTGGATGGCGAGCATTCTACCACTGAACCACCGACGCTATATTAAAGTTCTATGCAAAGCTGGTATTCACAGTGCTGGTGATCTACTTGAATTTGTTCGGATAAAATTTTACTATTATTTCCATAATTTTTTGCGAGATTGATCTATTTTGTTTATTTACAGCATCGGTTGTCAAAATCACATGAGGATTAAGGGTTCTAGCACATTTACTTTTCGAAATACAGGGTGTTGAAATTTTGAAAACTTGAATGTTTTAATTCGATAACTTTAAAATGGATGGATAAATTGATTTGACATTTGGCAGGTTGTTTTTAAATGTAAAAGGGCATATTTTGATAGAAATAGTAGTTTGTGCAACTAGTGTGGATATGATTATTCATTTAGCGTATGGAGTTTCGACACATTTACATATATAAAAATATAAAAAATAAAAAAAAAATAATAAAACAAAGGTAGCTAGTTTACAAACAAACATTAAGGTTATTGATATAGTCTATCGCTTCTGGCGTTGCAAACAGGAAATCCTCGGGGTTGCCATTGTATGACCGTTGGGGACATTCCTCTATTATATGTTTTATCGTCTGGACCTCTCCGCAATCGCATGAAGGGGATGGAAGTTTTCCCCATTTGTTTAGAAAGTATGCGCATCTGCCGTGTTGGGTTCTTATGCGATTTAATGTACACCAGGTTTTGCGTGGTAGATTGAATCCAGGGGGGTCTTTGTGTTATACAGGGCATGTTGTTCGCCTGAGCTCCCGACCATTCGTGTACCCACCTGTCTGTGATTTTAAACCCAGTCTCTGTGGCAGTTTTTGCGGTGTTTGTTGGTGGTTTTCTAGAGCGCAGTCGGTTTTTGTTGGCGTCTTTAATATAGTTATGTATTGGGAGTTCTCTGTTGTTAACTATCTTCTTGTACTCGTTTGTCAGAAAATTGATTCGGCGCAGATGAGGCGGTGGTATATCACTTAATACTGGTAACCATTGAGTTGGAGTGGATTTGATTACGCCACCGATTATTCTCATGGTGTTATTTAGTTGTGCGTCGACCTTTTTCACGTGAGCGCTGTTAAGCCACACTGGGGCGCAGTACTCCGCTGCCGAGTAAACAAGGCCTAAGGCTGACAGTCTAAGGGTTGAGGCTGATGTTCCCATGTCGAGCCGCAGAGTTTCTGAATAATGTTGTTTCTGGTCTTTAGCTTTTCCGCAGTGTTAGTCAGGTGTACATTGAAGCTTAACGTTCTATCAAGTATTTTGGGTTTTCATTGTGATTGAGTAGGGTGTTATCAAAGTAGACTTGAAGTTTTGTCTTGGCCATTTTGTTGTTTAAATGAAAGCACGTTACTTCTGTTTTTGAAGGATTAGGTTGGAGTCTCCATTTTCGAAAGAAATTTCCCATTGCTTTTAGGTCATTGGATAGATGTACTTCGGCTTCTTCTATTGATTTACTTTGAGTCGCTAGAGCCCATTCGTCGGCGTAGCCAAACTTTGTTGATCTTGTTTTGGGCATGTCTGCAATATATAGACTAAGCAACAATGGCGCAAGTACTGATCCTTGCGGCAGGCCATTATTAAGTTTTCTGGGAGAGCTGATTTCTGATCCCATTATCACCTGAAAGACCCTGTAATTTAGCATGTTTTCTATTAATCTCGATGTGAGTTTACAGGGAATTTTTCGTAGAAATTTGTTTAACATTCCTTCTCTCCATACGGCTTCAATATATGTGGTTAGTCATAATACTTGGTCGGTGCAGCTACGTTTGGGTCTAAAACCTGCTTGTTCAACTGGGATATCTTTAAGTATTACTGGGCTTATTCTGTTGTAGATCAGTCTTTCTAGCAGCTTATGCATTGTTGACAGCAGCGCAATTGGTCGGTAACTTTTTGGGTGGTCTATTGGTTTACCTGGTTTTTGAATGGCTATTACTTTTGAGCGTTTGAATTCTCTAGGAATTTTACTAGTCTGCATGATGTTTGTGAAGAAGCTTGCCATCCAAATTTTCGCGTATTTTCCGCAGTTAAGAAGGAATTCAGGATGAATTCCGTCAAACCCTGGGGCTTTTCCAGGTGTGACATTTTTAAGGGCAGCGGATACATCTTCGCCGGTGAAAGGTCGAGAGTGCTCAGTTTCTGTAGATTCGTGTTTAAGAGTTTTTAGATGTCCTTTTGTAGAAGACAATACAGATGATACCGACTTCGACTTCGAAAAAATTACCTTGAAAATTTGTTAAATGAAGATCTGGGCAGACAAGAGCTATCATTGGAAAATGATGAACAATCTTCGAATGAAAAGGATTTAGAGGATAATGAAAATGACCCAGACTATGAGAAAGGAGATGATTTAGTGAGTGATGATGAACTTGAAAACTTACATATTGAAGAAAATCAAAACAGACAATCATTTTTGAATGGAAACAGTGTACATAAGAATACTCCGGGAAATGAACAAACAATAGACGTTCAGTCACAAAATATTACAAACAAAAAGAGAAGAAAAAAAGCAGCTCCAGAAATGTTGGATAAAAACCAAAATAAGCAGAAGAGAATGAAAGGAGAAGAATACATAGGATACACGAGATCCAAAGATGGTATTGTACACCATAAAACAGTAAGACGCAAAAAAGTTATGGGCTCTAAATGTGATTCAAACTTATGTAATAAGGCTAGTATAGGTTCTGTCATTTGTTTGCTGAGGAAATTCGACAAAGTATTTTTGATAAATTCTGGGATATGAACTGGGATCAGAAACGTTTATTTATTAGTAATATGGTAAGCTATACAAAAAAGAAAAAATCTTACGTAAATAACCCCTCTAGACGTAAAGGCTCTTACGAATACTTCTTGAAACTTGAAGATGGAAAAAAATATCAAGTGTGTAAAAATACTTTTCTAAGAACTTTAGGCCTTAAAGAAAAAATGGTTTCACACTGGGTGAAACATGAAAAAAAGATCATCTTAAACATTTTTTGAACAAATTCCAAAAATGGAGATGTACTTTGATTTCAAATCCAAATCAATGTCCACAAGCAAAAATGTGGAGGTGATAATATCATGCCACTGTCAATTTTTTGCTTCATAAAGAAATGGATATCTTCAATATTGCACTATTTAAACCAAGAAAAAACCAGTGTGATGTTTGCATAGGTTACAAAACAAGACAAGTTGAGGAACTTGAATATCAAAAACATTTGAAAGCAAAAGACGACGCTCGAAATGAGAAACAAGCAGATAAGAAAAAAGAGCAAAATAACTTAATGCACTGTTTTACAATGGACGTCCAAGCAGTTAAATTATGCCCCAGAATGGAGGTTAGTGAGGGCTATTACAAAACCAAACTTCAAGTGCATAATTTTACTATGTACAACTTGGCAACACATGAAAGTAAAAATTTTCTATGGAATGAATCAGAAGGTGAACTCTGCTCATCCATTTTCACAACGTGTATTATAAAACATCTAACAGATGTTTTCACAAAAGAACATAAACCGGTTGTTTTATACTCTGATAGCTGCGGTTATCAAAATAAAAACAACATTTTGTCAAACGCTTTGTCTGTGTTAATGTCAAAATTAAACATTGAAATTGAACAGAAATTCCTTGAAAAGGTACACACCCAAATGGAGTGTGACTCTACACAGTCACTGAAAAAAAGGAAAAATAACTTCCCGCGGATTATATTGGAATTATCAAAGACGCCAGAAAAAAACCAAAACCCTTAGACGTTGAATACCTAAATCATTCCTTTTTCCTTGACTATAAGGACCGTATTCATCACAGATATACTTCAATACGTCCTGGTAACAAAAAAGATGATTTAAAAGTCTCTGATGTTAAGTGTATCAAATATGTGAACGATGGGAATATTTTTTACAAAAGCAGCTATACTGACTCATACCTACCTCTACCACAGAGACAAAAACCTATTAATGCCGACGCTACACTAAAACCACTTTATAAGGAACGTCTTGAGATAAGAAACTGCCCATAGATACACATTTCTTCTATGATACTTTGCAGTTTAAAGAAACCAATGAGCAAAACCTAGATGAGCTACATACTGATGAGCTGCCAATCAAAAGTACTCCAAAACCTAAGACTAAAAGAAATAATAACAAGAAAATCTTAGATGCATTGAGGAAGAATAAGGAGTCAACAAATAAAACTAATCCAAAGTCTAGGACCAAGGAAATTCAAAATAAGAAAAGAAAAAAATAATACCATTCGTTTTTTACAAAAGTGAACATTTTTATACAGTAGGCTTATAGTGACTCTCATCTTAATCATTATCATTTTCCTACTCTGTAATGGGATTTTTATAGTATGTTAGTTTCGCCTTTTCTATAATAATAATTGTTTCAAGAATAGAGTTTTCACATTTTTACAGTTTTTTTATTTGAATCTATTATACTCACCTAAAAACCTATCCCACTAAAAATATATCTAATAACAAATAGTAACCACACAAACTAATTCCAATTTGATGTATTGAACACTATGTGATGCCTTTTGGCCGAAATATTATTTATTAATTATTTAAATTATTATTATGGTATTATTATGAATAAAGATATAAATTCCCTTGAAGCCAATTTCAATATAGCATGAATCGTTTACATATATGAAAACAGAAAGGTCTCACGTAGGATGTCAAGTTCAGAGTGCGAAATAAATGTAAACAGAATTGTTTATGTTTACAATTAGCAATGAAGTATACTACAGAAGCAGCAGTAAAATCAGTAATAGACAACGCAGCTTCAGAACGGACAAAAACCGTTATAGCAGCGGGAAATTTGACGACACCACAAGAGGTGATGACTAAACTGGTTTCCATCAATGTGTGTGACAATCAGTCAACAGAGAGTGTTCTGCATTATAAGGCAGATAGGAATAAGTTTTGGTCGGGAAATAGGTATTTTCCTCAGCGAAGGAATTCTTATGTTAATCATAATGGAGGAAATAACTTTCATAGGAAAGGTAACTACGACAATAATAGGAGATTTCAAGAGAATCAAGGAGAAAGGAGATTCAAGGGATATAAAGGTAGTTCAAACGAGTATAGGGAAAGACCTACCAATAGGTTCAATTATAATTATAGGAATGTAAGAATGTGTGAAAGTGAAGAAAGGAGAGAGGAAGACGAACAAAAAGAATTGGGGTTTTGAAAAAGAAAGGTGAAAAATCCAAAATTTTAAACAACTTGCTTAACAATAATCGTTATATTTATAACTTTGATTTAACTCTTTCAAACTTTGTGCAAATTAGAACTGACATATCGGATAATATAGATACTTTTATATTAGATAGAGGTGCAGATATATCGTTATTAAAAATTTCAGATAATTTTCCACATCACTTAATAAAAACAACACAAATCTTAAACATTAAAGGAATAACTTAGGGAGAAATTAAAACTTTGGGTACAATAGAAACTTTTTTTTTTATTAAGGGTGTAGCATTTAGACATTGTTTTCATGTAGTAGAAGAGGAATTTCCTATACCTACGAATGGAATCCTAGGTAGGGATTTCATAAGAAATTATAATTGTATTTTAGATTATTCAGAATTAAAATTATACATAGATTGCAAATCCAGGAATAGAGTAACATTAGAAATTTTTGATAATCCTGAATATGATACTATAGCAATACCGCCTAGATGTGAAGTCTATCGGTTGGTAGAAAGTTTTAAAAATTTAAGACAGGATAAAGTTGTCGAGCAACAAGAATTATTACCAGGAATATTTATAGCAAGATCTATTATATCAAAAACTAATCCTTATGTCAGAATTTTAAATACAAATTATGAAAGCAAGTCGATAAATACAAATAACATTAAAATATTGGATTTAAATTTCTTTCATGTATATGCTGTGACGAATGAAAGTAAGAATAGGATGAAAGAATTAAGAAAAACATTGAATTTAGAGGTACCAGAATACGTTAGGGATAAGCTAATAAATCTTTGTGAGAATTTTTCAGATATTTTTGCTTTAAAAAATGACATTTTAACGCATAATAATTTTTATGAGCAAAAGCTATTGGTAAAGGATGATACTCCAGTATATATTAAAAATTATCGCACGCCACATTCTCAATCTTCAGAACTTAACGATCAGGTCCAAAAGTTATTAGATCAAGGTATAATTGAATCTTCAATCTCAGATTATAACATTCCAGTTTTACTTGTTCCCAAAAAGGCAATCAATGGAGAGAAATCTTGGAGACTTTGCATAGATTTCAGGCAATTAAATAAGAAAATAGTCACAGATAAATTTCCATTATCTAGAATAGATTCGATCTTAGATCAGCTAGGAAGGTCGAAATGGTTTTCAGTCATAGATCTTATGTCAGGTTTTCATCAAATTCCCTTAGAACCGTCTTCAAGGAAATATACATCTTTTAGCACAGAAAAAGGTTCCTTTCAGTATACAAGATCACCATTTGGTTTAAATATAAGTCCAAATAGTTTTTCAAGGATGATGTCCATAGCATTTTCAGGATTAACTCCAGAAAAAGCATTTCTTTATATGGATGATATAGTTGTAATAGGGATGTCAGAAAATCATCATTTAAGTAATCTCGAAAGGGTGTTTAGCACATGTCGGAAATTCAACCTTAAATTAAATCCACAAAAATGTCAATTCTTCAGACGAGAAGTAACATATTTAGGACACAATTTGTCTAGTGAAGGGGTTCTACCCGACAAGGCAAAATATTCAGTCATTGAGCAATATCCAGTTCCCAAAAACTCAGAAGAATATAAAAGGTTCGTAGCATTCTGTAACTATTACAGACGTTTCATTCCCAATTTCGCTGAAATATGCATACCTCTCAATAAATTATCTAGGAAAAATGTAAAATTCGAGTGGTCAGAAGACTGCGAAAAATCATTCCAAATACTAAAATCGGCATTAATTCAGCCGCCTATTCTGAAATATCCAGATTTCAATAAAAAATTTATATTGACAACAGATGCTTCAAATATTGCGTGTTATGCAATACCTAGCCAGGAATACGAAGGTATAGATCTACCTATAGCTTATGCATCGCGAAGTTTTAAGAAAAGCGAATTAAATAAACCTATAATCATGAAAGAACTGTTAGCTATCCATTGAGGAATTAATCATTTTAAGTGTTATTTATATGGCTCTCCACATTTTATTGTGAAAACGGATCATAAGCCGTTAACACATCTTTTTTCGATGACAGAACCAACTTCGAAACTTACAAGAATTAGACTAGACCTAGAAGAATACAACTTCGAAATACAATATATGAAAGAAAATTCAAATTATGCGGACAGCATTTCAAGGATATCCGTAAATGAATTAAAAGACTTGTACATTGACAATGCTCACGTTTTAGCAATAACGAGGTCAAAAACTCGTCAGAATAAAGCTCAGCTTACTAGAGAAGATAAAATAGTTTGCACAGAAATAAATAAAGATATTCGCAAGCCAGCAGTATATAAAGTACTGAATAATTTAGAGGCGCATAAATTACCAATTCTGCAATTTGAAAATAACCGTGTTTCGTTAAGGATGAACATACGGATCAAAAACAGAATGAAATTTAGCCAAGCCTTATTTAATACCGATATAATTAACTTTGATTTAGGTCAAACGTTAGTTCAGCTTGATAAGCTAGCGGTTAAAAATGGAATAAAAAGGATGAAAATTTATATGAATGATATTATTTTCACACAGTGCACTATAAAAGAGTTTATGGAAAAAGGAGACAATACGTTAAAAAACGTACAAATATGTGTTTGCGATATACCTAAGATGGTGGAAGAAGAAAAAGAAAAGCAACAGATTTCAGAAACTTATCATAATGATCCTTTATTTGTAGGTCGTGTAGGAAATAACAGGCTATTGAAAAAATTAAGAGCGAATTTTAGATGGAAAAACATGGGAAAAGATGTAAGAAAATATATTAAGCAATGTCACAAGTGTCAAGTCAATAAGGCAAAGAATAATCACAAAAAAGAATTTGTATTAACGGATACAGCAGCAAAACCATGGGATATAACATATATAGATACGGTCGGTCCTTTTCCACAAAGTGAAAATGGTAACCGTTATTGCATCACAATGTTATGTGAATTAACGAAATATGCAGTAATAATTCCAGTTAAAAACAAAGAAGCGAACACGATAGCTCGTGGAATTTTTGAAAATTTCATACCAAATTACGGTCTGATGAAACAGATTAGGACAGATTTAGGCACAGAATATAAAAATGAAATATTCAATGCTTTAACTAAAATGTTCAATATTAGTCATAACTATTCAACAGCATATCATCATCAATCTATAGGAGGTTGTGAGAAATTACATAGAACGCTTAATGAGTATGTGATACATTTTATAAATGAAAGTAAGGATGACTGGGATGAATGGTGCAAATTATTTGCTTATTGTTATAATACGACTCCAAGCTCTTATCACGGTTATACGCCATTTGAATTATTGTTCGGGAGACGTGCTAACTTACCCGAGAATCTCACGAACGACATTGAGCCATGCTATAATATTGATGAATATCAGAATGAGTTAAAATATGAACTGCAGGTAGCTGATCAGAGAGCAGAGAAATATTTAACCAAGTATAAACTTAGTAGACAAAGTCAAAATAGTAAGGTAGCTAATCCAGTTGATTTTAAAATAGGGGATTCAGTTTTAGTAAAGAGGGAAAATAGAACCAAATTCGAATCTCAATATATAGGTCCATTTACAGTCACAGAGGTGAGTGAGGTTAACTGTAAAGTCAAATTGGAATCAGGTGTGATAAAAGAAATACACAAAAACAGAATCCATCCTTATTGTAAAATGAATTAAAAAATGTAAGTGGTAAACACAACGGAGTGCGGTTGTGTTTACAGACAATTACGAATAGGTCACAACAAACATTAAGTGATTATAAATAAACAAGACAAACAATTAAGTTATCGTAAACAAAAACATTAAGTGATTATTAATAAACAAGATAAACAATTAAGTTATTGTAAACAATTTCAATGACAATGGACATACATTAGATTATAAATATATGTTACCATAGGTTAATGACATTATTTAATAATCATCTATCATCTATTTTTAGGATAATTGTAAATTTATTTCATTGGGGGGAAGGAAGCTCAACGGAATTTATTCTTTTTGTAAAAGGGGAAGGTGTGATGCCTTTTGGCCGAAATATTATTTATTAATTATTTAAATTATTATTATGGTATTATTATGAATAAAGACATAAATTCCCTTGAAGCTAATATCAATATAGCATGAATCGTTTACATATATGAAAACAGAAAGGTCTCACGTAGGATGTCAAGTTCAGAGTGCGAAATAAATGTAAACAGAATTGTTTATGTTTACGAAACGGTGAACTTGACTCGTCGTATAAATATGTTAAACGAAAGTGTTTTAACATTCATTCTAATTCATTCTAAATAATTCTAAAGACATTCTATTTATATTCAAAGACATTCTAAATTTATTCCATTCATCGTAATCCTTTTAATTAATATTCTAATTAGTACTAGTAATAAGTGAGTTAATGTATAATGGTAAAGTAAGGTAATAAAGAGAACATGTCCCGGTGATTCCAGTAGTTGTTTTATTCCTGTGAGATGACACACCAAGTGACCAGCAACACCAGAAGATATACTAGGCCGGTTCTGGGACAGGTCCATCCGGTTCTCCAAACTCGATGGCCATGTATCCGAAGAAGTGGTGGACAATGACCAGAGGGTGTACAAGAAGTTGTCAACAATGACCAGAGGGTGTACAAGAATTGAGAAAGAAGAAGAGATCAAGAGATAAGCGATAAGTTTTACACAGGGGTGGTAAAGAGAGGGTGTACAAGAAGTATCGACAATGACCAGAGGGTATTGAGAAAGAAGAAGAGATCAAGAGATAAGTTTTTCAAACAGGGAGTACCGTCGACAATGACCAGAAGCTCAAAGAATCGGACCAGAATCTCA
>CAJUYI010000634.1:126-29778 GCA_910591695.1 Galerucella pusilla | reverse complement strand
CTGCCGGGTAATTGAACGAGTTGTGGCTAAGCCTCTTGCAAGTTCAAAAAACCCTTCGGATTCAATAGAGACACGGGAAGCTACTAATGTGACGGTAATAAAGTAGAGTGCTAAACGAACGGTTCAAATCTGCCGGTTAATCGAACAAGTTGTTGCTAAGCCTCTTGCAAGTTCGAGGTACCCTTTGGATTCGAAGGAAATATTAGGAAAACTATTATTTAGACAATGAAAGAAATAACTTGGCCCACGAGGTGATGGAAGAACGGTTTAAACCTACCGGTTAATCGAACAAGTTGTGGCTAAGCCTCTTGCAAGTTCGAGGTACCCTTTGGATTTAAAGGAAATATTAAGAAAACTACTTTGAGGACAATGAAAGAAATAACTTGATCCACGAGGTGACAAAAGAACGGTTTAAGTCTGCCGGTTAATCGAACAAGTTGTGGCTAAGCCTCTTGCAAGTTCGAGGTACCCTTTGGATTTAAAGGAAATATATATAAAAAAAATTTATTGTAACCTAGTCCGGAACTAAAATTCAAGAGTTAAAAAAAAACGAATAACTTATTATCGACGCACAGAGTAAAAATAAAATTCGGAAATAAAACTGAAATAAAACAATCCTAAGCAATATCAAATAAATATAAACGTCCTGTAAATAAAACACATAAAATCGTAATCTCAATGTGGAACCGGCAAATATTCAATCCTAATTGATTTGTATGTAGTAAAAAAACAATTTTCTAGAATAAGTCAACTTTTATTAAGTTAGTATTAAAGTATCAAGTTATAATAAAAAAAACTCAAGCGAGTTTCCACTCGTCCAGAGGTTAAATTCAAAATCGGAAAATAAAACTAATCTTTTTTACTATTAACAAATAAATTTCCCAAAACAAATTCCACTAATTTAATAGTGCCGGATGTAATAAAAAAAACTGAACAAAGTAAAATTTTCTTACAACAAAAGCAACAAGTTCAGAAATTAAAAAAAAATCAAACTAACTCTAAGTTACGGAGGTACGAAAATTTTGGAATCAACGGTGATTCTTAAATAATCTTTACCTTATTTGAAACGGCTTCGGTCACGGAATTCACTCTTTCACAATATCACAATAATTAAATGTCTTTTTAAACAAACTCCGGGAACCGGATCCAGAAACAAAATCTCGGACTATCACGGAAGCAGAAAACTCAAAACAGGTAGCGGTATCAATAGCAGCAGAAACTGTGAGTAGAGAACAGAGAGCAGAGAGCCAAGAATCAAATTCTCCTGTCCTTTTATATTCTCATTAGTAAAATTTTATTTAAAAGCTACAAAAAAGTTTGTCATATACCAGACGTCTTTCGGAATTAATTAAACTAAATTAACGTCCTTTTAATTGAAAACTTTTAACTTCGGAAATTACGAAATTTTATGATTGAATATAAATTTGCGTACCTCCGGATTAATACTAAAAATACTAAAACTACAATGTAACGGTAATAAACAAAATTGTAACAGAAATGTAGTCGGAAAGTAAGTAACGAGTTATTTAAAATCAAGTGACAAAATAAAAATACGAATCGGAAAAACTTATATCAGTGTAAAAAAAAATAACTCGTTACACGGTACACCATAACATCTTTTGGGGCTCTTTTGTAGCTTTGAGTGCTCCTTGTAAGCTCGGATTTCTATATGATCGCTTGGCTGCCAAGAACGTGCTGGTTTATTTGGATTTCTTCCATTCCATTTGTTTATTGCCTGCAAGAAAATTTACTCATGACATGCAAATCCGTTTATGTCTTATAACTTATCAATAATAAAAATGAAATAACTGAAACATATTACAAAAATATCGATTCTGCCGATCTGCGAGATGCAAACTGATAAATATTTATTATTATACTTCATCATCGAATAAGATAGTTACCTCTTTAGCCTTATTATTTGTTTGAAGTACTATGGTTCCTAAAAGATCGTCTGAGAAAAACCAACCAAAAGGCCTCCATTTTAGTGGTGAAATTCGAACTATACGTAGTAAGACCTGCTTTTTTCTTTTTTTACTTTTTACAGTTCTTCGTGTCTGAGGATGAGGTATTTTTTACCAATGCATACCATCCTTAGATTTATATGATGGATTGACAGGCTCTTCCATTACGGTTGCTTGGTCTGTAATTTGCATTGGCGTTGTAACTGTTTTACGTTTAGTGTTTACTGATTTGATACTAACTGCCGTATGAAATTTATTTGCGTTTTTCTGTCACTTTTCCTTTTTTATGAACACCCTTTGGTTTGGTACAAACACTTCAGGGCCCTCGCAGTTCTCGTTTATTGTTTTTAAACGGGTTTCTTTTTGATTTGATAAGTCGGAATTAATTTTTGCATATAATAGTTTAGAACGTTCTTTGTAACAGTTTATCGATTCTGATATCAAATGGGTCATTGTCAGTGATTATATCCATTGGTTGCAGTTCAGTAGTTGAATGTATGGAGTTGTTGTATGCCAAAATGGCATTTGTCATCTTAGTCTTTATAGGTGCGTTGGAGAATCCTTGAGAATTTAAAGGTCTTAAGTGTTCTATTATTGTCGAATGGAATCGTTCTACAATACCATTTGATTGGGGCATTGGGGGTGTTCAGGGGAACAGAAATGAATTGTAATTTTGTGTAGTCCTAATAGTTCAGTTGTAACACACGTTCCTCCTTAAGAGACAGATCCCGGCTAGAGACTCTCTCAAGGGTGGATCGACTCCATGTTAATGCCACACTCGGTATGCCAGAGGGTTGACAGACTATAAAAACTTAGGGCGCCACTACCTTTTTAGACGTCGACGAAAAAAGATAATTTAATGTTAAGAAAAAACTAAGGTGAGAAAGGTAGAAACACCTTGTAGAATTTACAAATTAAAAAAATAAAAAAGTTACTAACTTACATAAACTCGGACACGGTCCCTACAGCTCTTACAGCCGGGTATGGATGAAATAAAAAAAAGAAGTTTAAGTATTAGATTTATTCTGCCTCGAGGTAATAGGAAAGAAAATGAAAAAAAAAAAAAAAACCTGCACTTCTGTAAGGTACTTAGCTTGTCGGAGTGGAAGTAGAGATGTCTGGAAGTTGAAGTAGAGATGTCTGGAAGTTGAAGTAGAGATGTCTGGAAGTTGAAGTAGAGATGTCTGGAAGTTGAAGTAGAGATGTCTGGCAGTTGAAGTAGAGATGTCTGGCAGTATCCTAGTAGTAGACGGAAACCTGGCAGTAAACAGTAACCTGGCAGTGGTAAATTTGCAGGGATATCCTGGCAGTGGTAACCTTGCAAGGGTAACCTGGCAGCTGTGCTTACCTAGAAGTTCAGGTGGATTAGGGATATGTAGGAACTTGAATGTAATGGGGCACATAATGTTGGTTTAGCTTTTCAGGTAAAAAAAAGGAAGGCAGTTGTTTGAAATCATGAAATTTAAATTTACTGAAAGCTTTCCAACATATATGTCCCATTTAAAACAGTAAAAATTATCAGCCAAATTAAAAAAAGTACTAATGACCTTGAAATATTAATTAAATATTAATTATAGCAAAAAGTTATGAATAAACCATTTCTAAAAGAATAAAATGTTAAATGAAATGTGAAGCCGGCACTGGCAGGTTTTTATGATAACAGAAGCTTTGAAAAGGTTAAAATGCAAATGTTATATATCTTTGAAAATAATTAGGTATTCTACAACAGAGAATCTAGCAAATGTTTGCATTAAAAAAGGTAACAGTTATTTACGCGATAAAAGATTTAGTTTAAAAGTAATGTACAAGTATAAAAGAAATGTAGTTGACCACGTGGTATGTGTATATTCGTCTATCTCTGTAAAAAATTAGAAAATACACAAAAAATTATATCAGCCACTAGTTTAGAAAAAGCTTGATAAATATAAATTATAATTTTGGACTTACCACAGCAATTTAAGGTAATACAATTAAAACATTAAAATAAAAGAGACGATAGGAAGGTACGTCCTTGCTGCTCAAGGGTCGGTAACGAAAAGAAGGAAAATCGAGAATGAGAATCGAGCGTTGACATCATATGTCAATTGTCGTAACGATCAACGATCAGAGAAATTTAGATCACAGAACTAAATTGGAAGTGGTTACTATGACGGCAAGCGGTAAAATTGAAATTATTTCGTTTAAATCGAAACAGGTCGATAGACATGTTACACAGTGATTACGGTGTTTTTGAACTCTGTACCATTATCACAAATAATTTGGTTTGGTATACCGTGATGGGAAAAGTAATTTATTAGGTTGTTAGCCACTTCTGTACCAAAAAGTACATTTAAGTGATATGCGTGTGCGTACTTGGAAAAGCTATCAACTATTGTTAAAAATTCAAGTTTTTCGGATGTACATGAATTATTTCAAAAGGTTTACGTGCAGTGGGTGTCAAATTCATTTTTAATTTTAATGCGTGCCTATCATATTTACATTGTTGACATATCTCACATTCATTAATAAATGTTTGAATTGATTTTTTCATATCGGGCCAATAGTATTTTTCTTGAATTTTTAGAGGGGTTTCATTGATTCCACGGTGATTCGATTTGCTTTTATGATAATTTTCAATGGTTTCTTGGATATCGTTTTTATTTGTTAGGTCTAATAATTTGGTGGTGCATCTCTTGAATTTTATGGATGATGACTTGAAATATTTCTGTAAGCATACCGAAAACGGCTCGTATAGACTGGGATCTTCAAAATATAGATGGTATTGAACATCTGGGACTATGTATTCTTTAATGAAATTGATTACATCATTATAAAAATTATTTTTAGAAATTTTAACGGAAAGTCGTTGTTTGTTTTCGAAAAGAATTATTCTTTTTAATTTTGCGGAGAATGTTAGGCTGATTGTATAAATATTTGATTTTTACCGTGATTCACGGCATATTCTATTATGGGTATGCCTATAATTGGATTTTCGTCGAAATTTGAGTGTACACTATTGTCATCTGTCATATTTTGATTTTGCTGATCGTTTTGACTTTGTGATTGAATGTTGTCTTCTGTTAGTATTTCGTCAAGGTTTACTATCATTGAAAAATTGTCTTTGTCTTGTAGGAAATTTCTTGATGTGGTTGGGATTTCATTTGGTAATTGGTGAGAGAGTATTCAAAGTTTAGTATGCCTCTTCGGACGTATTTGAGTTATTACCTATAGTTTATAATGTTTATTTGACGAATAATTCATTTATTATTATAATTTCAACTAATCATGGCTAAAATGTTCTCAATTATTTTTAATTATTAAATAAATGTATCGACTGCCTAACGATTATTTTTAACGCGCAATTATGGAGCGCTATCATACTTTTTAAGATACGTGATGTATGGAACAAACTTGAAACAGAGGAGACCGACCCTGGTCACGATTGATAAAAATCGTTCTCAAACTTAGTTTACTTAATGCAAGTTTTAAGCTACAAAAATTGCTGAAAACTGTATAGTTGATTAGTGCATAGTGTATTTAATAATTGTACCCTATCAATTACTGTGAGTACAATCCATCTGTATTATTATCACTTATTTTATAAACAATCTCATTGAATCGAAATCTGAATAAGGTTAAACCAGTTAAGAACCTCGTTCTGTCCAAGACAGAGACGGCTTCAGAACCAACCAAACAATATCAATTATGATCATTCACATTCAAAATGGATAGCAACGAAAATAACGCTCCGGTATCTTATTCTCAAGAAGTGACCTCTTTTAAATTTCCTTCCAAGGATCAAGCAATTGTCCTATCAGCTTCAAATGGAATAAAAATTCACGATTACATAGTTGCTGTCGGCACACTTGTTACACCGAAAAATATCATCTTTGCCTCTCGGATAGCAAATAACAGAATTTGCTTATACCTCAGTAGCACTAACATAGTCGATAATTTGATCGACAACCATAAATCAGTAAAAATAAATAACAAAGAAATTGAAATAAGAAGACTCATTACTCCTTCTAAAAGACTGACAATATCCAATGTATGCCCATCGATACCAAACAGTACAATTGAAGAACTATTAAATAGCCTAGAAATAAAAATGATGTCAAAAATAACATTTTTAAGAGTAGGGATGTCTGAGTCAGATTACAGCCACATACTTAGTTTCAGACGACAAGTGTTTGTAGCTCCAACAACATCTATCGTACCAGATTCAGTACTTGTTTCACACGAAAACACTCAATACCGAATATATCTTTCCTTAGACGGATTAAACTGTTCCAAATGCATAAAAACGGGACACAACGACGAAAATTGTACTCTAACAGATTCAAATATACATGAAAATACTCTCACTACCAAAAATTCCCAAAACTTAGAGATCCAACAAGGAAGTACCCACATGGAGAGAGCAGAAACACACTCTGAAGTACATATCAATGTAACATTACCTGTAGATAATACGGATAACACAAAAACCGAACAAAACCCAACTTCTTATGTCACCATACCAACACAAACAAAAACCATCAATCAACCCATACAATCCGACTCAACTGAAACACCAGTTTCTAGCCACAAGGCAAAAACTACATCCCAAAAAACCTCTACACCGTTTCCACCCGGCAAGCGACTCCATCCATCCTCTCCTGATATCGAAGAAGACGATAGACCTCAAAGTTTTGAAATTCCAAAGAAGTTTAAGACTAAGAAATCTATGGCTGACATTAAAACTCAATTGTCGCCTGTCGAAGTAATCATCTCATCCAAAAATCCTCCATACATCTTAAACTTCACCGAACTTTGTGACTTCATTTCTAATGCTTTTGGCTCAAAATATCCAGAGAGTATAGCTCGAAATTACACAAACGACTTCACCAATTTAAAAATATTGCTAAGCGTAGTTCACAAAAACATTTCAGACAGAGGAATGAAAAGTAATATCACCAGAATTAAAAATAAAATAAGTATAAGTGCTGATATTTCAATTACTGAGGACGAAAGTGATTCCTCCTACACTCAAGAAGATAAATAAATTCATAGTACAATGGAATCTAAATGGCTTCTATAGCCATATTGAAAACTTAAAATTACTTATAAATAAAAAATCACCCTTTATAATAAACCTTCAAGAAACTCGCTTAACAAAAAACCATCAAAATATTCTTAAAAACTATCAAGGATTTATCAAAAATCAAACAGACCAAGAAATAGCGAGTGGAGGGGTTGCTATATTCGTGAAATCTAACATAGAGGCTACTCACATCCCAACAAAAACAAATCTGGAAGTTATTGCCGTATCTATCGTACATCATACTAAGATAAATATTTGTAATGTATATCTACCCCATCCTGACCAAGAAAATCTTGCAGAATTACAAAACCTTATCAAACAAATACCATCTCCTAAGCTCATTTTGGGAGATTTTAATTGCCACAATATAACTTGGGGATCCAAAGAATCAAACAAGTATGGAAGACTTCTACAAGACATTATCAATGACTCTAATTTGGTAGTACTTAATACTGGATCACCAACGCGCTTTAATTCTTATAACGGAACAACTTCAGCAATAGACCTGACAATAAGTGATCCAGGATTAGCCTCCTTCCTTTTCTGGGAAGCTTTGGATGATCTGTACGATAGCGACCACTACCCAATTGTTATAAGCCACTTAGAGGATACACAAGTGCAATTAAATCCAGTACTAACCTGGAAATTAGAAACAGCAAATTGGCAACAGTTTGCGGACCTAATTGATCACGAAATGACACACTTCTGTACAATGGGTAATATTGACGATACGGTTTCTTCCTTTAACAGCATAATACTGAAGGCAGCTGAAGCTGCTATAGAAAAGACTAAATTTATTAACAGAAAAACGGTACCATGGTGGAACAAAAAGATTGAAAATTCCCTGAAGGCCACTAAGAATGCTTTCAATATTAGCAGAAGACACAAAAGCCAGGAAAATTTGAATACATTTAAATCACTACGTGCAAAAACAAGATATCTAATAAAACAATCAAAAAAGCATCCTGGGCCAACTATGTATCAACAATCACAGCAGATACTCCAGTAAAAAGTATATGGCAGAAAATTAATAAAATCAAAGGCACCAAATCGTTCAACACCATTGACACAATAGTTCATGCTAGTGAATACATAGCAGACAAACAAAAAATAGCGGAGGCTTTGTCTAACTACTATCAAAAAAATTCTAGCGACCATAACTATACACACCTCTTCCTAGAATACAAACGAGAGATGGAAGCCAATGATATAACTATCGCAAATAACGTTCATCCTCTTAATGAGCCAATTACTTTGGACGAACTCAACGAAAGTTTATTAACGACAAAAATCACCTCTGCCGGCCCTGACAAAATCCCATCCATTTTTCTTAAAAAACTTCCTTTTTCAGCCAAACTAATCCTTATTGATATCTACAATCGTATTTTTACCACGCACCAATTCCCTTCCTTATGGTCTAAAGCAATTGTTTTACCATTATTAAAGCCAAATAAACCAAAAACTGCTATGTCGTCATACCGTCCAATATCCATAACATCAAATGTCTGTAAGGTAATGGAAAGAATTTTAAAAAATCGGTGCATATGGTACTTGGAAAAAGAACATCTCCTAGCACCAATACAAAGCGGATTTCGATGCAATAGATCTACCAATGATAACATAGTTGCACTGGAAACTGAAATTCATGAGGCATTTATCCAAAATCAAACAGTAATTGCCATTTTCTTCGACATTGAGAAGGCTTTTGATACCACTTGGAAATACCGTATTATAAAAACTCTACAAGAATGGGGCATAGACGGAAACTTCTTGGCATTTACAAAAAATTTTCTAGACAACAGGTCTATTAATGTAAGAATCAACCATCACTTATCAACCCCAAAATATATACAAAACGGAATTCCACAAGGATCGGTTTTAAGTCCTACACTTTTTCTAGTGGCAATAAATAGTATAGCACAAGAACTTCATCTTCCATTAAAAGCAAACCTCTACGCAGACGACTTTGCGGTATACACAAGAAGTGAAAACCCCACTATAGCTAGCGAAATTTTACAACAATTTTTATTTAAGTTAGAAGGATGGACCAACAGAACAGGACTTACATTTTCAAGTGATAAAACCAAAGTGGTGGTTTTTAACAAACACAATAAAACATCAAATATTCAACTGCGGTTAAATGAATACATTCTGAAAATTGAAAATCAAATAACCTTTTTGGGAGTAACATTCGACACAAAACTTAGATGGAACTTACACATAAACAAATTGATCCAACAATGTCATTCTCGATTAAATTTATTAAAAGTAATTGCACATCACTCTTGGGGAGCTGATACTAGAATACTTTTAAATCTCTATAAAACACTGATCAGAAGCAAACTGGACTACGGAGCAATATGCTATGATTCTGCCAGCAACTCACTACTACACAAATTAGATACAATTCAAAGTACTGCACTCCGTATTGTGTTCGGAGCAGTCCAGTTAGCAGCCTTCAAACCCTAGCAGCGGAACCTCCCTTAAAACTTCGTAGAGAAATGCTCTCCTTGAACTACGTTGTAAGGCTACGGACTACTGAGAATAACCCTTTGTCTTCTCTCTTGAAATCCAATGATCAATATTATCACTACCAAAATACCAGCCTAAGAAATCTTCCATTTTATGAAAAAATTAAACGCCAAAACTACAGACTAGAACTCAATCCTAATAAGCAGCATATACTCATCACCCCACCATGGAAACTATCTATCCCTAAAATGGATTTTTCCCTACAAAGATATCCAAAACATTCGTACTCCCAATCAATTATAAAAGCTAAATATCTAGAAACGATATCGCAATATCAAGGCTATCAACTTATTTTTACCGATGGATCCAAGAATAAGGATGGAGTAGTTGCAGCTGTCTACCATGACAAACACTCCGTAGCTTCGAAACTTAGAAAAGAATGTAGCATATTCACCGCCGAGCTGTACGCTATAAAGGAAGCACTAAAACTCTGCACATATATTGATTCGAATGTACTCATTATGACGGACTCATTAAGCGCCCTACAGGGATTGAAACAAATATATTCCAATCATACCCTCTTATCAGAAATTAAGGAAAATTTACAGAATCTGGTACTGAGAAATAATGAAATAAAATTTCTCTGGGTTCCATCGCATGGAGGAATCGAAGGCAATGAGAAAGTGGACCAAATAGCCAAAAATTCAATTACAAATCCCACAATTGATAATACTTCCTTAATTCCTCTAACAGACATTAAAACCACCATCAAGGACCATATTTATAACACCTGGCAGAAATTGTGGAACGTGAACGACGCAAAGCTTAAAGAAGTCAAACCTCGAGTAAGATCAAAGCTACCTCTTCCACGGGGAAGAAAAAACCAAATAATTATCAACCGCCTCCGCATTGGTCATACAGCATTGACGCATCTACACCACATAACAAAAGAAGAACCACCAAGATGTAATTGTAATATACAACTTTCCACTAGCCATATCCTAAAAAGCTGTCCACAGTACCACCAAGCCAGAACGATAGCACAATTACCTGAACAAATTGAAGATTACCTAGTTTTAAAAATGGACAATGTGATAAACTTCCTAAAGAACACTGATTTATTTAGCAAAATTTAAAATTTATGTTTGTATTTAATATGTTTATATAATATTACACTCCCGCTAATAACCCTAGCGGTTGATGCGGTAAATAAATGAAAAAAAAAAAAACTTGAAACAATGAAGTACTTGATTTAGTCTTATCCAATATTGAATGCAATGTCTCTAAATCGGTTGATCCGCTATTGCTCGAGGACAAGCACCATCCAGCAATATCCATAGAACTCAAACTTGATAATTCTGTTTCAACTATAGTCGCGAAGTCCTCAGGTGGCTACAATTTTAAAAAGTGCAATCTTCACTATCTTTCTCACAGTATTGCCTCTGCTGATTGGACTCCGCTTGATGGTTGCAATGATGTCAATAGCGCAGTTGATATATTTTACCATAATTTAAATGACATTTTTGATAAAACAGTTCCACCAAAAATTATAACTAATAGGATCTATCCTCTTTGGTTTGACAAACGTCTAATCAACCTTGTTTCAGCAAAATATTAGGCTTGAAAAAAATACCGCATAAGTCGTTCTGACATTGATTATTTATCATTTAGTAATATTAGGTCAACTACTAAAGAAGAATCCAAGAAAGCTTATAAAAATTTTACCGAAAATCTTGAATCTGACATTAAAAACAATCCTAATCGGTTTTGGTCGTTTTGTTAATTCCGCAAAGATTGGTTCCTGTATTCCTGCTCAAATGGTATATGAAAATTTTGAATATAATGGCCCACAGGAGGTGGTTGATGGAATCGCTTCATTTTTCTCCAATAATTTCACTTCGTCGGGCACCTTCTCTCATCACGACAGTCGTAATAACAGTCAGAATATTTTAAGTATCAAAGAATTTTCTGAAAACGGAATTTCAGTGGCTGCTAAGAAACTTAAGCCGAAACAGACGAATGGACCCGATTTAATACCGGCCTTCTTAGTCAAGGACTGTGCGTATACTTTGTGCAAACCTCTCTGAAGAATTTTTAATCTCATTCTCAATCTTAGGAAGTTTCCCGATTGTTGGAAGGTTTCTAGGATTTGCCCCATATTTAAAAAAGGGTTGAAGAATGACATAAGTAATTATCGTCCATTAGCTATTCTAAACAATTTCGCCAAAGTGTTCGAAATAGTCGTCCATAATCACCTTGCGTTTCATGTCAGTAATATCATCATATCTAAACAACATGGTTTCATATCTGGTAGGTCCACAGTTACGAATCTATTTTGCGTAACCCAATTCATTTGTGAAGTGCTGGAGAAGAGAAGTCAAGTTGATATTAACTACACTGACTTTTCAAAAGCTTTTGACAAAATTGACCATGGCCTACTTTTACATAAACTCAATTTATTTGGTATAGATGACATGTTAATTGCTATACTTAGCTCTTATCTTAATGATCGCACTCAATATGTTCAAACTTTAGGATACAAATCTCAACCTTTTCTTCAAACTTCAGGTGTCCCACAAGGCTCTATATTGGGTCCCTTACTATTCAACATTTTTATAAATGACATTACACCAAAGATCTGGATGCTGACATTGATAAAGACATATATGCTGATGATATGAAACTATACTGTGAAATAAACTCCGTTAATAACTGCTTAAAACTTCAGAGAAACCTTAATTTGGTCAATAATTGGTGTATCAGAAACAAGCTTCCTGTGAACCCAAATAAATGTAACGTAATGTCCTTTTGTCGGAAAGAAACAACTATCCAATTTGATAACACCTTGTGCATCATTGTCCTCGACAGACCAGATGTCCTGAAAGATCTGGGTGTTTATTTTGATCAAAGGTTATCTTTTGTTCCTCATATACAAAAATCGGTCTCTGCAGCATATCGGTCGCTGGGTTTCATAGTCAGAAATGCGAAATGTTTCAAAAATATTAACACATTGAATATTTTGTTCTCGGCATTTGTAAGATCGCAACTGGAGTATGCATGTGTTATTTGGAGCCCGAATTATAATATTCATGTTTCCGCTTTGGAACGAGTACAAAGAAGATACTTTGAGTCGGCTTCTTATATCTTTGACGGTCTTTATCCTGCTAGGTACACCTAATTTCGATAATTAGTCGAATTCCACGTGTTTGTGTGGATTCTTCACTTTGTTTTAAAATGAATTTTTATATTTTAACTTTTTAATTATTTTACAATGTGACTGTTATGTGACTATAACTAGGGCTCTTAAAGCCATTTGGGTTGTTTTTTCTTGAAATAATTTGCTTTCCTGATTATATCATCAAGGAAACATTCTCGATTAGCTTCCCTGAAGATGTAAATAAATATTTACGAAAGCTTGGAAATCTAAAAAGAGTACTCTTTTCCTTCATTATTGCTGCTTACCTCAATATTTGTCTGTTTGTGTCCTAATTGATCAGCAACGATCACATGCGCTTGTCGCTTTTCAGTATATATATATATATATATATCATATATATATATATATATATAGACCTATATATATATATATATATATATATATATACATCCCGCTATACTTAGGTCTTCCTATCATTGGCAATTTACATTACTTGGGTCTTCCATGTCAATAGGTCTTCCGTATACGGAAGACTTAATTCTTATCGTGTAAAAAGCATCATTCTATCCATTTCTACCTGTAGAAAAATTTTGGGAAGGACGACTTAATACGGTTTTTTTGAAAATTTTGCATATTTTAGTTCACCTCTTTCCTGCATGCGCGTTGGCGATGCTGTGGCGTGTATATTCGAGCATGTATATTTTTAACCATGCTATCGCTTCTTGCTCTTCCGGCGTATATGTGTTTTTCAGTTTTCAGCTTTTCCGTCTTCCACAAAACCGGCAACGCTGGTTAGCTATTGCTTACTACATGGTAGTGTTTGAACGGTCTGAGAATAACAATTTTAAGTTTACTGTCTCACCACTGTTCATTTGCAGTGCGCGCTAAGTATAAATACCGGTTTTACTAATTCGAAAGAAACATTAGGCATAATGCATATTGTTTAGTATTTTTTTGGTCTATTATTTATCCAAAATTACAGAAATATCCGAAAATTTTAATTGTAAAGCCTACCCTTGTGTTGTACATTAAAATAAAATGTAAAAATTATGTTAATCGTTTCAGAAAACGACGAAATAATTTTTAACCAAAATCCCTTGGGCCAAGAGGTACGATCTGATTGAGCTGGGTGTTGAACCATAACATAAAATAAAAATAAAAAATTGAAATTTCACAGTTTGTATGGCATGGCCAATTTAATTTTTTCAATTCTACTGAACTTTAGAATATCTAAAACTAAAACCTCTGCTATAACTATAAATGCAGAAACAAATTCCTGTAAAACAAAAGGTATAACATGATCACCCAAAATTTGAATGACAGATACTGAACTGCTCAAAAAATAGGATATTTTGAATATTTAAATGCCCATAATGCTCTTAGAGTGCGTTTCAAATGATGTATCGAATACGTCTGATGAATGTTGACAATGCATTGTGCAATGTGTTGTGAACGCATTTCGAGGTGAAGGTGTTCAATATTTTTGTTAATATCCGTAGAATTCCATATGTAGGTACTTTTTGCACTTTATTTCCATGTAAGAGAGTCGAAAGTAAATCAGAGAATTTTGCAATGATTAACAGCAGGTAACGGAGAGTTATCAAAGAAGATTAGCGCTGTACCAGATGGGAACTTTATGACCTTCGATTTACTTGGAGATAAGGAGAGATGTAGGTTGTTGGCTATATCTTGCAGCAAATTTACTGCGTGATGTGGATGTTTGCAGAAGGTGGAACATATTTTCCATGACAGTAGACAATTCAATCATCAGCGTATTGAACGTATTTGATGGGAGTAGGAAAGTTGGCGCATAAGTCGTTTATTGAAAGGATGAAGGGTACACTTGATACAGATCCCTGAGGGACACCATCATTTTGGGTGTGAGGCTGGGAAAGTTTACCATTTGCATAGATGACCCTGCAGTTAAGAAGTTTTGTATGGAAAAGAGAATAATGCCATCTTGTTTATATTATAATATTTTATTGATTATTGCATCTCTGGGGATTGTATCAAAAGCACCTTCGATATCAAAGATAGTTGCTACGAGATCCTGTTGATTATTTATTGCTGAGGAGGTGTCGGTTTGCAATAAGACAAGGTCAGGTTAGTTGGGTTACTGAAATTAAAATTTTGAAGATTAGGTATTTGTATTTATAAAATAGGTATGTTGACAAATTTTGTATTATAAGAGCAAAAAAGTTTCAAAATCTTCAAATATAAATCTGTAAAGCTTAATGTTTTTTAATAAAATAAGGAGTATATTAAACAAAGAGTGACTGAAGTTTGGTGAAAAAAATATTTTCAAGAGTTGAACACAGTACTCGTGTACGACCTTACCTATGACATTAGTTTATATCTGATGAATTTGGCATCTTTTTTATTGTTAATTTTGGAAAAATCAAGGTATTCTTTCTAAATATTCTGTATGGCCTATTCTGTATGCAAATATGTATGCAACTATTACATAACAAATTTTGTTAGTTGTATACGAGGCTATAAGCAAATTTCCGATATTATTCCTATTACCCTGACTTTTTTTTTCACTTTATGCGCATTATCGTACCCCAGAAATGGTTAAGGAATCGTTTTGTCGATTCTGTGAAAAATTTAAATGGGCTCGTTTACTAAAATTTTTAAATAATTTTTAACTGTCATAAAACAAAGTACTAGGGATAAAAATATGATTCTGAATATTTCATGTCAATAGAATATGTCGTTCTCCTAATACAACCAATTAAACAAGCATACCGTAGTAGGGCGAACTGTGACGTCACCGCATATGAAAGTTGATGTGCACTAACATTACGCTTCTGACTGTAACGTGCCTCGCGTAGAATTTATTTATTTTGAATTACTTACGAAATTTTTGTGTTGATAAAATAAAATGTGTGGACCTAATTTAAAAAAAAAACAGACTCATTAAATCTTCCAGAAGTGGACTTGCTAATGATTATGTAGTATTTTAATAAAAAACACGAGTTTATTTAATTATAGTTTTATACTAGGTTAGGTTAGGTTTGTGGTGAGTGGGTCTATAAGGCCCTCCACTGCGACTCACAAGAGTCTATTGTGTCTCACACCTATTCAGATTTCACCAAACAAATTCAACTTTTTAACAAAGCCGATTATTTTATTTGGTGAATGATATTTCAGGTCCGAGGGCGAGAGAGAGACCCTGCCAAACATCAGATACCTGATTCGAGCCGCGGCGGGGCAGGCACAAATTATATGCTCTGCTGTTTCATCATCTTCCAAAGACGGCAAGTCGGATCTTCCGACAGTCCAAGTTTTAGCATATGATGATTCAGATGACAGTGGCCTGTTAAAAGGCCTGTTAGACAACGTAGGTCATGCCTGCTATGGTCTAACATTTGTTTGGAGACATACTTCGAAGGATGTATAAAAGCCTTTGAATGAACCAATCCTGGTAAATTATGCCAGAAGTCTGAAGCTCTTCTTGCTGTCCAGGTATTTAGTGTTTGTTTGGCAAAACTTATTGCGATGCCAATTGTGGGTTCTGGTCCGATAGAAACACGTGCGGCACCCTCCCTTGCAAGAAAGTCTGCCTTCTCGTTTCCTTCCATGCCAGAATGGCCAGGGATCCAGACCAGCAATACTTTATTGAGTTCTCCTATTGAGGAGAGTCTTTTTTGGCAGTCTAAAACCAATTTCGACGTTACACGGCTTATACTATGTGACACATCGTTTTTGGCTGTTTTCCGGCAAGAATGATTGAAAATGTCAATATTTTTATAAATACATGCTCTCTCAAATGATATACAGGGTGATTCCAGATGTTTTATTTTATTCCTTGTCTGGTGGACAAAGTTACGGTGATCGATACAGGTTACTCAGTAAAAAATTGCAATTTTTTTAAACTGCAGACTGCCCAATTAAAGGAACTCCTCCAAATGCTATTTATGATGAATGTGTAGTGGAAATTAAATCACCAATGTTGTAAAGAACAAGAAAAACTTATTTTGATGAAGCTGGTAATATTGGTTCCAAATGTTTACATCAGATTCAAATGCACCTGCACCTCACTTGTAAAAAAAGCGATATTTGTTGGAGCTGATCCGGACTTTGAATCAAATAGAATAATTTCTTTTAAAATATATAATATACGCCAGTTTTGTTGATGATCTACTGAAAAAGATTACCTGTTTTTTGGAAAAAAGCAGTATTTAATAAAATTCAATTTGTGAAGAACTGGCTCGTTAATTTATTACATAATTTCGAACATTAATAACACCACAAGCTATAAGATCAATATTATCTACTTTTTTAACAAATTTAGATTAATACAAGCGTGTGGTTTTCAATAACCCTCTCAATATGGATTCACAACGTATTTTATAATGTAATTTATAACAATTCTGATTGAAGAAAAATGAAATCCTAAAAATACACAAAGTATGTTGACTTATCACTGAATGCTTTGAGTCTTTTTATGCTTATCTGCCATTTCATTTTTTTTGCATCCTTATTAATAGAAATAAATGTTTTGTTAGATGTTTCAATTGTAGTACTTTTACATTCTGGAACCGCACAATATTTATAGCTTTTTTTACTCTGGTTCTGTTCCATTGTGTCGAATAGTTGATATCATTTCTAAACGTTCTTATTTCACAAACATAACACTGTTTAGAGTTTGCTGAAACGTATAATAAAAAATAATGAGCAAATAGGCAAGCAAAGTACTGTTACTAGCTAAGTAGTCATCCGACCGAAAACCGATCGGCGCGGTATCCGCTCTCTGAACGAGAGATTTCATATGCGATGACGTCAAGCCTCAAATTCGGAGAGGAGCGCTTTTTAATGTTCATAATTTTTTTTTGGCGACTTAGCGATTCGCAGACGTCTAATTTTTTGCACAGAGCCTCAAAATGATGTGCTCTTCCTAACGGTAAAATAAATAAAAAATATGTGAATGAGCCCATTGAGTTACCTACTTATAGTATTGTGGTATCGAATTTCAATTGCTTTTGATTTGAAGAGAGAGCATTTTAATGAAGACTATCCACCCCACATAATTCTTAAGGAGTGTAATTTTTATGAAAAAATGAAATAACACGTCAAAAATCTAATATAGTTATTTTCCTAACAAGTGCGGAAAGTGATACTTTCCCGCACGCGACTCGAACGACGCGGAGCGGAGTTCGGGCAAGCGGTCAAGGGCGGGAAAGACACTTCACGCATGAGTTAGGAACATTATTTTTTCTACGACTGTATATACAAAAAAGGATACCAACAACTTTTAAAAAATAGTTATTTTATTTCAACATACATTTACAAAACTTTAACCAAAAACTATTATTATTATTATAAATATTAATATTAGAAACACAATTTGTTGCATTCTGTAAATTACTTAAAATTGCCGGTCCAGTGGAGTTATTTGGTGTTAACTGGTAAGTAGATGACGTTAATGAGGATGGCATCGGTTGAAGGTCACATAAAGATGACGATGAAGGTCACATAAAGATGACGATGAAGGTGACGGCAACGGTTTTAAGTCATTTGTAGATCAAAGAATTGTTTCTGATATATTTTTCTTATATCAAAACCGGGTGGTTTGGTAGTTGTTTCATGACACTACTTTAAATAATGTACAGGGTTTTACAAAATATCTTTATTATTTTATATTTTCAAAAAAAAATTGAAATGCAACAAAAAGCTAGAAAAGATGTCGATTTTATTTGATGGACCATTTATTCACCTGAAGTAAAAATAGTTATAACTTCCGAAGTAAAAAACTATCTAATAAGGTCAAAATTTGCATAATTTGACACTAGTGCGGGAAAGTGGCACTTTCAAAGCTAAAATGCGTGCGGGAAAGTGGGTTAAAATGCACGGTCGTGGAAAAAATAATTTTGCTCATATATGTAGACGTGATAACTTCAACCCCCTCATCCCCATGGTCATCCATCCCAAGTTTTTGAATTCAACACCCTTCATTTTACTTCAAAAATGAAGTTTGCTTCACTTCGCCATATTAATATTTCATTATTTCAAAAGTTACTACCAATTTCCTGTCAAAATCGTAACAAGTTCAACGCTCTGTATAATTGAATAGTGGAATACATTGTCATTGTCCCAAAGTATTATCACCATACTTCTATTTTTATTAAGCATTTCCCATATCTAGTTATTAGTTTTTGAGATATTATCATTTTCCTAAGCAAAGTAGAAATTAGGTATGAAATAGATTACCAGATGTTAGTTTACAGTTGAAAGTTTACAAAAAATTGTATTTATGGGGAAATAAGGAACAACACGCAAAAAACACTTTCTCCACCAAAATTAAGTAGATCCTAATTACATTACATCTAAACTATATTGCCTACCTAATTAATAGTTTACATAGGAAAATTAAAATATCTTAAAAAACTGATAACTTTAGGTATGGGAAATGCTTGATGAAAAAAGAGGTATGGTGATAGTACTTTTTGACAATGATATAAAATACAGGGTGAGGTGATTCATTTAAAATTTCTGAGAAAATAATGTACTAAGTTTTGATTTATCATATGTATTTGATTTAATGAATATTTGCAAAATCATTCATGTCTGTAAACCTTGATAATCATTAAAAATCTTCCATAACTTCCCTCACTAAAGATAAAAATGTTCAACTGATTTTGTTTTTGTTACCGTATTCATTATTAAATATTGAGTAATTGTTAAAATGTATCAATCAATATTTGAATCATACCTAACTTAAATATGATGTATTATGGTTTTGTAATTTTCAAGTTCAAAATGTAAGGTCATAGTTGATGTCGTAGTGATCATCTTGTCGCAAAATTTTTTTAAGCTCGTGAACAGTTTCATTATAATAAATAACTTACGGCGTTTGTTATTGCACGACAGATTTCCTATGTCTAACACGGAGCTTTACGGACTGTATATATGGAAGACGGAACTTATTTAGATAAATCTGGAAGTTATGATTTTCGAATAAGAATTAGAAGCACGAGGCTTCCGTATATCTAAATATTGAGTCTAATATATGGAAGATGTAGGTACTACAAATTTATTGAAATATGGCAACACTGTCTGGAAGACCTATGTACTGAAAATTTGATATTCTCAATATACTCGGAAGACGTAAAAATAGTATTTGAGTCGGAAGATTGAATGCTATAAAAATGGTTAAAAAGAAAATATTTTCCATTATTTTTTTATCAAATACTATACTAGAGTGGGCAAAATGCGATATACTTCAGTGAGACTATATATATTCCTGCTCCTTCTGGTGGATGAGGTAAATACCGTCTTTGGCTGGAAGACTCAAGTATAGAGAGATGTATATATATATATATATATATATATATACAGTGTGTCCGCGTAAGTTGGCTACATATGGAAAACTTTGTTGATATTGATTTTATGAAAAAAAGGTATTCTTCATAAAAAGTTCTGCATTATCTAAAACCTTAAATGCAATCGTTACATATTTCTTATTTTGAGCCGTATACGAGGTTTGTCAAAAAATATTAATCTTACTCAAGAGTAAAGTACCTTTATTTTTCACAATACAGAAAAATTGTAAGAAGTAAAGTTGTTTAAAATTGAAATTTATATACAAATGTGCAATTACAGCTATTTAGCATGAGAATTAAGATTTGGTGATTATTTACGATTACAAATACTTTGTAATGTAAAACGTAAATAATCACCAAATCTTAATTTTCATGCTAAATAGCTGTAATTGCATATTTGTAAATAAATTTTAATTTTAAACAACTTTACTTCCTACAATTTTTCTGTATTGTGAAAAATAAAGGTACTTTACTCTTGAGTATGATTAATATTTTTTGACAAACCTCGTATACGGCTCAAAATAAGAAATATCTAATGATTGCATTTAAGGTTTTAGATAATGCAGAACTTTTTATGAAGAATAACTTTTTTTCATAAAATCAATATTAACATAGTTTTCCATATGTAGCCAACTTACGCGGACACACTGTATATATATATATATATATTGTAACGCGTTTTACCTCGTACACGTGGCTCCTGCCACACGAACACGTCACTATGGACACCCTTGACTCAAAATCTTTCGGCGGAATGCTCGGGCGCCAGATTTTTAACGTGGTTTGCTCCACGGCCCCTTGACCCTTAGCGTCAAGAGTTCCGGATAGCCTCAGATGGAGGTTACGGAAAATTCCAGGGGTCTTGTTGAATTTACTTTAGCTAACTAATCTCAAATTTATAACTCAAGTGAATCAAATAGCGGTTTAGTTTCGACTAATGATCTAATAACAGAATAAATAGAAATATTTTTTTTTTGTTATAGTAATACTCTGCGGTCTATTGTAGTTATAACTCTATAGGGACTGACAATCTTATGGGGAGAAGAAAGGGGCGGACTTAACAGTCTGAAGCGATCAAGTTTTTTTAATACGGGGCGAACCTGCCGGGTAAACGAACAAGCGTAACTGAGCCACCTCCAAGTTCGAATATCCCTTTGGATTCAGCGGAAACACGGGTAGTTACTATGAATCAATACAATTTTCAAGGAGTATTAATGAAGCGACAAAGAAATGGTTAAGATCTGCCGGGTAAACGAACAAGCGTAACTGAGCCACATCCAAGTTCGTATATCCCTTTGGATCTAAATGTAATCCGGAAAATGACACGAAAATTTATATATTAATTACTGAGTAAAGGGAATACAGTAATAAATCTGCCGGGTAAACGAACAAGCGTAACTGAGCCACATCCAAGTTCGTATATCCCTTTGGATTTAAATGTAATCCGGAAAATGACACAAAACTTATATATTGATTACTGAGTAAAGGGAATACGGTTATAAATCTGCCAGGTAAACGAACAAGCGTAACTGAGCCACATCCAAGTTCGTATATCCCTTTGGATTTAACGGAAATATTGAAGAGAAAAAAAAAAAACTAGTTCAATCTACTAACCCGGAAATAAAATTCAAGAGAAAAAAAAATAACTTATCGACGCGCAGAGTATACACAAAACTCGGAAATAAAACTAAAATATCACAATCCTAAGCAGTATCAATTAAATATGAAAGTCCTGTAGGTAAAACACATAAAATCGTAGATTTAATAAAGAGCCGGCGAATTATCAATACTAATTACTTACTTAGCAAAAAAAACAACTTTTCTAGAACAAATTTATTTTTATTCAAAGTGATTGTTATATAAAAAAAATAAATAAAAACTAAACCGATTTCGACTCCACAGAGTTGAATCAAAATCCAGAAAGTATAAAAAACAATAAAAATAAATGACTAAGTACTATCATGAAAAACAATTTTCCCTAAGACAAAACACACTAATTCGATAGTGCCGGTTATGTAGAAAAAAATTGAACAAAGTAAAATAAAAAAAATCAATCAGTCAGAAAATGAAGAAAAATATATCAAACTATTTCTAGTTTTACGGAAGTACGGAAATTTACGAATATACGGTGATTATTAAAATATTTTACCTTCTTGAATTGGCTTCGGTATCGAACTATCTTTTCACCACTTTCAAAAAGAATTATTGTCTTTTTAATATCAAACTCCGGGAACACGGTAAACTATTCGGCTGGTAACGGAACGGAACTACTAACAGAGAACTGAAGGCTGAGAGCACTAGCAGAGAGCTTTTTTTGAAAAATCACACTCCTGTCCTTTTTATATTTCTCATTAGTAAAATTTTTATCAAAAACTGTAAAAAAAATTTGTCATATACCAGAAGTCTTTCGGAATTAAATAAATTAAATTAAACGGTATATATACCCAATGTCCTTTTTAAATGAAAAATTTTAACTTCGGAAATGATTAAATTTTATGATTCAATATAAATTTACGTACCTCCGGACTAATATAAAAAATACTATAACTATAATATAACGGTAATAAAATGAAAAATTAAAATTCGGTAACAAAAGGGAATCGGAAAGTTAGTAACGAGTTATTTAAAACCAAATAGTAAACTAAGAAAAATGAAAAACTTAAAAGAAAAACCTCAAATCGTTAAAAAAAAATAACTCGTTACACACCCCCTTTTCTTCGGTAAAAAAAAATGAATGAACGAAAGTACGACTTTCGATCATTACATTTTTTTTTTAGCCCCTCAGGTCGTTTATTATAAACTAGATAAAAAAACAGTTAAACGTATATAAAAAAACTTAGTATCCAGCGGTTTCAGCGTCTGGAACGTCGGCATCGGAATGAGCGGTCGGGGAGATGAGGTCCTCTTCCTCGGGATGACTTCTGTCGGTATGTCCTGGAACGGGAACAGCGTCTGGCTACTTCCTGAGCGGTACGGGGTCGGTCGGAGTCTAGGCAGCACTGGACGGCGGAGTCTTGCTTCTGGCGTGGCGGGTTGGAACTGGCTACCATATGGACCTGGACAGCCATCGAACGGGTACGGGGAGTTGGCTGATCGCACGGGCATTCTCGGGACATCCTTCCCACTCGTCCACATCGGGAGCAGAACAGGATGAAAGGACGGCTGCAGCTTGCTCGACGGTGACCGGAGGCTCCACACCTCCAACAAGTATCATCCGTCAGGGTGATAAACTTTCGGGAACTTTCCATTTGGTTGGGTGGCCTGTCGTGTTCGGTCAGCTGGTGTTGGGAATTTAACATCCCTTCCATTGTCCGGATCATGGCCGGAATGTTGCCAGATTTCCATATTCTCCGCCGGTCGTGAACGGGGATCGTATCCAGAACATCGGGATTGCTGGGGTTTTCCAATTGGAGGTGTATTGGATCCGCCACTACCAGTACATCAATTGGTGATTCGGCATTCATCTAATTAAAACAGAATTTAACGTAAACGAGAATTCGGAAAAGGAAACATTTAAACACAAAAAAAAAACGGACATGGAAAGAACCATTCTTACACTAGGAATTAAACTCCTCGGAAGTAGACGGCATCGGCGGTATCATCACCCAGACTTTACGTCTCTGGCGATCCCGTAGTCGGGCTCGATACCACTTCTGTGGATCGGCGTCCTTCGGGCGCAAATATTGTGCCTTTTCGGCCCAGGCTTTTGGCCAAGGCTGGGAACGTGGTATGCCGGCAGCAAATTCAATAATTTCCCAGTCTCTCATCCTCAGGTCCATGTCGGAGGGTCCTGATTCCGTGGAGACTGAGGGAGCTGGGGATTCCAAAATTTCCCATGGCACCTGCGCAGGCGGTCGAGGAGGGTCCTGTTCGAGAGGTGTAAAAGTATGGAAAATTTCGGACGTGAATTGCGAAGTTTTCTCCCGAACTTCCATGTGGCCTTCAGCATCCCCTTCTTCCATTGGAACTGTGGTCGTACGTTCATAGAGGGTGCATACCAAGAACTTCTCGGTATACACCCCAGGGATAGGTGGTGTCGGTGACCTAGGAGGCGTCTGTCCGGGGGCATATTTGGATAGTCCGAAGTTTTCATCGAACGACTCCTCGAACTCCTGAGCTGC
This sequence comes from Galerucella pusilla, assembly GCA_910591695.1. NCBI lineage: Eukaryota > Metazoa > Arthropoda > Insecta > Coleoptera > Chrysomelidae > Galerucella > Galerucella pusilla. The sequence goes on along the minus strand of CAJUYI010000634.1, from coordinate 5,677 downwards.
GGCATCCTCGTTCCATCGCCACCAATCTTCCTCACAGAAGAGGTCATCAATAGTCGGAGGGGAACCCGGGGGTGTAATGTCCTCCGTTAAGTCTATAACTTCCTGGCTGATCTGGTCTAAACGGAATAATGGCGGCGGCAAATCACGGTCATCCATTCTACGGATAAAAAAAAACATTTTATTCAATGGCTGGTTTTAAATCTTTTACATGTATACGATTACACCGTTTTCCGTTTTCGTCTCGCAAATCATATACAACCGGTGATATGACACGTATGATTTCATACGGTCCGGAATACTTCGGAGCCAGTTTCGCGGCAACATGATCCACAGCAGATGATAGCGTATGTTCCTTTTTCATAACTTTATCGCCTATGGTACATTTCCAGTCACGGCGGCGCAGATTATAGTGATGACTTTGACTGGTAAATGCCCTGGACAGGTTTAGACGGACTAAATCGAAACATTCTTGCAGTTTCTCCACTCGCAAGAGATGCGGCTTCGGCTCTTCTTCGGTAGGGTCGTCTACTCCGGCGTCTTCTTCCGGACTTCCCTCGGAATTCTTCTCAGCCTCTCTTCGGAAGGATTTCGGTGTCTCGGGTTCTCTACCAAAATTTAGGAAGGCAGGCGTGAATCCAGTCGAGTCGTGTCTTGAGTTATTCATTGCAAACTTCAAGTCCGACAACCTCACATCCCAATCTCGGTGATCCGCTTCGCAGTATTGCGCAATCATTGTCTTCAGGGTGCGGTTGGCTCGTTCTACTGGATTTGCTTGCGGTGTATACGGTGGCGTGAAACGGTGTCGGATTCCTAATCCACTCAGCATGTCCTTGAAAAGTTTACTGTCATACTGAGTTCCATTGTCGGTCAGTACGGTTCGGGGGCAACCAAATATTGTCAAAACTTCTTCGTAGAAGGCGGTACTTATGCTACTTGCAGTAGCATTCCTTAACGGTTTACACTGGACCCATTTAGTGAATCGATCCTGAAACATAATTATATAACAGTGCCCTTTCTTACTTCTGGGTAACGGTCCAATTATATCGGAGCTAACGGTTTGCCATGGTTGCCGGTTTGCTGATGGCTGCATCTTGCCTGGGAGTTTCTGTTGCGACGGTTTGTACTTTTGACATTGCAGACATCTCCTCACATACTTGGTGATGTCCCTGAACATTCCTGGCCAATAGTACAGTTTTGCAATCCGGGTGATGGTTTTTGCGATCCCTAGGTGTCCGGCGTTTGGAGCGTCATGATTTTCTTGCAGGACTTGGGTTCGGTCGGGTATTGCTACGCACAGTTTCCAAGGATCGGACATTTCTGACTCTCGGAAATCATTTATGTCCCAGAAATGGCGGTATAGACGGTCTTCTTTTATGCAATAGTCCGGAAACTTCTCTGGATCCTTCAGGACCTCTTCTTTCTTGTTCCGGTACCATGAACATTCAGCAGTTACGTCGGTCAAACAAAGTGCAGACGGCGGATCAGTCACGGCGGTCAATGGTAGCGGGTTTCTTGACAAAGCATCAGCCACACGATTTAGAGCACCTTTACGGTACTGTATCTCAAAATCATACTGTTGCAGAAAAATACTCCACCTAGCTAAACGTCCAGACGGACTAGTTATGGAATGTAACCACCTAAGAGATTGATGATCGGTAACAACCGTGAAATGGTAGCCCTCTAAATAAGGACGCATCTTTTCAATCCCCCAAACGATGGCAAGACATTCTTTCTCGGTGACGGAGTAGTTTTTCTCGGTAGGACTCAGTGTGCGACTCGCATACGCTACCACGTGCTCGTGGCCATCCTTCTGTTGGGTAAGGGCTATTCCCAAACCATATTCGGAGGCATCGGTTTGCAGGGTGAACGGTACGGTAAAATCAGGACAACTTAAAACTGGTGATTCGGACAGACAGGTTTTAATCAAAACAAAAGCGGATTCTTGTTCTTCCGCCCACTTCCATCGCTGAGACTTACGGAGCAATTTTGTCAACGGAGCCACCTTTTGAGAAAACGATGGCACAAACCTCCGATACCAAGATGCAACTCCTAAAAACCTTCTTAGTTCACGGATATTTCTCGGGGCTGTAAATTTGATTATACTTTCGACCTTTTCTGGATCGGTACGAATTCCATCTCCAGTGATTACATGGCCTAAGTATTTCATTGACGGTAAACAGAAATGACATTTTTCCGGGTTCAGTTTCAGTCGTGCTGCTCGTAGTCGGCGGAACACTTCGGACAGATTTTCTAAGTGTTGTTCGAATGTTTCTCCCAGAACAATGATGTCATCCAGATACGCAAATGCGTAAGGGTCTAAATCCGGACCTATTAACTGATCAACCAGTCTCTGGAATGTAGCTGGTGCGGAGTGTAAGCCAAATGGCAGGACCGTGAATTGAAACAATCCACGTCCCGGTGCGGTGAAGGCGGTGATGGGTTTGCTTTCGGGTGTTAACGGAACTTGCCAATATCCACTCTTCAAATCCAAACTGGAAATGTACTTGGCCTTACGCAATTTATCTAAAATAGCGTTAATAAACGGAAGAGGGTAAGCATCTTTCATGGTTACCTCGTTAACTTTCCGGAAGTCTATACAGAAACGGTTTTTCCCATCTTTCTTTTTAACAATGACTATGGGAGAACTCCACGGACTTGTAGACGGTTCGATCACTCCCTCTGCCAACATGGCATCTATCTCAGCATTGCAAACTTCTTGCATTTTTGGGTTCTGTGGCCGGTACCTCTGCTTGATCGGACGTGGTTGCAGCAAACGGATTTCATGCTCAACCAGTGTAGTCGGGCCTCGTAAGGATTCAAATTTCGGTAACTCTTGATCTAGAAAGATGTTTAATCGGTCTGTTTGTTCTTTTGATAGGTTTCTTTCTGTAAGTGGAACTATGCTATCAAACGGACAACCTATGTAATCATACTCCTCGTCCTCCCCTAAATTTCCCAGAGAGAACGCAGATAATACAGAAAAGGTTGGCTCCTTGTCAATCCCTATCACCAGGGAAGACTCAGAGACTTCAAGAACGGACTGCTCTTTGTCAACCCCTAACTCCAGGGAAGACGCAGAGACTTTGACAACAGGTTTTTCCTCATCAACCCCCAACAACACCGGGGAAGAATCGGAAACTTCAAAAACAGATTGCTCCTTGTATACCCCTAACTCCAGGGTAAACGCAGAGACTTCAATAACGGACTGCTCTTTGTCAACCCCTAACTCCAGGGAAGACGCAGAGACTTCAATAACGGACTGTTCTTTATCAACCCCTAGCTCCAGGGAAGACGCAGAGACTTCAAAAACGGACTGCTCTTTGTCAACCCCTAACTCCAGGGAAGACGCAGAGACTTCAGAAACGGATGGATTTGCAGGATAACGGTTTTCTATGACGATCGGAACATCGACATTTTTCATAGATAGATTTACCAACCCTAAAACTCCAACAGGACTTGCTAACGACGGACGGCTTACTTTTTTATTATCGATGTATATATTTCCAGTTCCTAACTCCAAACGGAAATTATATTTTTGGAGAACATCATGTCCTAAAACAATATCGGTTATTAGACCAGGGAAATGCTCTAAAGATCCCTCCATAGTGACGTCATTGATTTTCCAACTGAGCTCATATGTATCGGTGATGGAGACTACATTTCCATTAGCTAAACGGGCCTTCGTACCTAGACGGGCGGTAGTTTGCTTCTTTTGGGAAAATGTTTTAGCTACTTGATCACCAATATATGATTTCGCTGCTCCGGTATCTAACAATGCCTGGAACGTATAGTTCTCAATTTCGACGTCTATGTGCGGTCGGGGATCGTTCATTTCTGCCGGCGACGGTTCAGTATGAGAGGCAAAGAGTTGCGGAAGCTGTGTCGGCCTCTCCTCGGTACAGCTTCGGATTAGTTTTCCTGCCTCCTGCAGGAACAATCTCGGGAAAACACTCCCTCTTTACGGCAACGAGAGCAGAATATTTTCGGAGGATTTTGGCAATCATTTCGGTAGTGTCCAGACTCTCCACAACGGAAACAGATGGGTGAACGGGAAGATGATCCAGACGGTTGATGAGTATTATTCGGAGGCAGACGGCGAGGAGTATCGGTCGGTGATGGTTGGCTGGAATCGGCGACAGGCTCTCTGGGTGGACCAGGATTCGTGCTGTGCGAAGGTCCATATCTCGGAGTATGTATTGGCTGCGGGCGGGGATTTGATCCACGGTTCGGTCCACTGTGGCTGGGTACGGATTGGAGTTCCTTCCTGAGAAGCTCATATTCCCTCACCACTTGGCAAAATGAGGAAAAATCCTCAAAGTCCCCTTTTCGAATTTGTAAACGGTATTCGGGCAACAGGTTGCGGTATAGCCATGCCAACTGTTGTTCGGGAGTTAGTTTACCATGGCGTCGCATCAGAGTTTGTAGCTCGGTCATGTATGTTGCTGCGGACTCATTTCTTCGTTGTAAACGTCGGCCTATCTCTGCTTCTAGGTCAACCTCGTAATTGACGGGATAAAAGAAAATACGGAAATCTTTTTCAAATTCCTCCCAGGTCGTGTATCTGCTCCGGTTGTTACGGTACCAAAATGCGGGTTCACCTGATAGTAATTCTGGTAACACCGGCAGCAAATTATCTTTCTGGACATTCTTTGCTGTACAGATTTCCTCAAGTCTCTCTATAAAAGCGGCAGGATCCCCTCGGTTCCCGAAGCACACCTTCCAGTCGTGTACATTCAACGGAGGGTTGGCCATGACGGTTGTAACGGATCCGGTATCAGGACAGTCAGAAACGGTTCGTGTGGGAATATTCTCTCTCCTTAAAAATCTCACAAGTCTCCTTCTTTTCTCCGGAACGGTTCCAGCAACAGATAATTTTCTCTTTGCTAGTTCGATATTAAGACCCTCGTTTTTCAGTAGATATACCCAGCTTACACGATGGTCTGTGCCTCCTTCCACGGAAGTAACAGTCGGTAGCTGGGCCGGTACTCCAGGAATGGAGTCGGATTTATCAGTTTCGTCCTGGGCGAACAAAGCGGGCAAGCCAAGATCTTCGGAGTTTCTCCTTGACATCAGCCGTTTAACTCCCCTCAAGATCCTTCTTCTTGTTTGATCAACAACAACAACAACAACAAAAAAAAATCTAACTCCGGCAAAACGGTTCTTCCCAAAATTACCAGGTCTCTCTCAACAATCCAATTCCTGTCTAATCAAATATACGACAGCAACAATACGCTGAACCATAAAAAAAAAATCAAAAACGGTACAAAACGGCTCCTGCTATAACCAACAATCGGTTCTCTCTGCAGCAATACGGTAAAACGGAATAGCAATCTCTGTCCAAAACAATAAACAATACAAAAAAAAAAATCAAAACCGGAATAACGGTCCTGGCTTCAATCAACAGCTAGCTCTCTGCAATAAAACGGTAACTCGAAAACGGACTGAAGCGGTTCCTTCTAATCAACAGTTGGGTCCCTGCTCTATACGTATACGGAAACAAGAACAAAAAAATAACGGTTCCTAATAAATCAACAAATCAACAGTAAGGTCT